>APFE030095326.1:3452-38860 GCA_000404065.3 Pinus taeda
TAACCTTAAGAATTCATTATTTGCTCTTGATAAAGGTAAACTCTTGGGTTTTATTGTGTCTCGAGATGGCATTTATATCGATCCTGATCGGATCAAAGAAATTTCTGAAATCCCATTCCCTCACAATAAGAAATCAATGCAGTCATTTTTAGGCCAGATTAATTTTGTTAAAAGATTTGTTCCAAATTTCTCTCAAATTATTTTGCCACTCCAAACAATGATTAAGAAAAATTCAGTCTTTAAGTGGGGATCGCTAGAAAAATAAGCTTTTGATTTGATCAAGAAATCCGTAATCAACGCCCCCTCCTTAATTACTCCAAATTTCTCTAATCATTTTACATTGTATACTATCGCATCCGACTCTTCATATGCTGCAGTACTCACGCAACCAAATGATCACAATTTGGAGGCACCCATTTCATTTTTTAGCTCAAATCTTCAGGGTGCCGAATTGAATTACTTCGATGTGGAAAAACAAGCCTTTGCTATGTTTAAAGCAGTCAAACATTATAGACCCTTCCTTCTGAAAACCCACACAAAAGTTATAGTTCCTTTCCCAGCTGTAAGGCAGCTATTAATCCAAAAAGAACTGGGTGAAAAAAGGGAAAATTGGGTCACAACGCTTCAAGAGTATGACTTAGAAATTAGGCCAGCAAAGATTGTTAGAGGCCAAGGTTTTTTTGCAGGATATTGGCAAGAGCATCCAACATTCCCGAATCAAGCGATACAGATCCAACTGAAGAAATCAATCAGATAAGTGTCACTGATTCCGAATCTCAATATGCAGATTTAATATTTTATTTAAAAAATGGTTATGATCCTCCAAATTTATCTTACAAGAGCAAAAGGGCCATTAGGTTAAAAGCAAAGAGTTTTACAATTATTGATGATGTGCTTTTCAAGAAGAATTATGATTCTATTTTACTAAGATGCCTTGAGAAACCTGAAGCCCAAAAGGTTTTGCAGGAGTTACATGATGGACCAGCAGTAGGACATTTTGGAGCTGACACAACAGCTCACAAGATTATTCATGCTGGATATTATTGGCCAACTCTATTTAGAGATGCCCACGAGTATGTAAGGAAATGCCTCAATTTCCAAACTTCTAGTGGAAGACAACGAAAACCGGCTTTCCCTTTGCAACCAGTCAACATTGAACAACCATTTGAACCATGGGGATTGGATATCATTGGGGAAATTAATCTACCTTCTTCCAAACAACATAAGTATATTCTTACCGCTACCGACTATTTCACTAAATGGGTTGAGGCAATCCCTTTGAAGACAGCAAATTCTGAAGCAATCATTGAATTCATAGATCAATTCATCATTACCAGGTTTGGTGTCCCAAATGCTCTTGTTTTTGATAATGCTTCTTATTTCTCAGGCAATGCTATGTTTGATTTTGCTATCAAGAGAGGATTTAAGTTAAAGTATTCTGCTAATTACTATCCCCAGGGTAATGGCTTAGCAGAGTCCACTAATAAGAATCTAATCAAAATCATCAAGCGAACAATCGAACAAAATCATAGAAATTGGCACAAATCCTTAGTGTTTGCATTATGGGCTGATAGGATAACACAGAAAGCTTCTATAGGAACCTCTCCGTTTAATCTTGTGTATGGAAAAGAAGCAATACTGCCCACAAACCTTGTGCTTCCTTCTTTAGCCCTAGTGCAGTTCATTGAGGAAGCTCCTTCCTCTTCTATTCAGCTTAGATATGACCAAATTTTAAAACTAGAAGAAGAAAGAGAAAAAGCCAAAGATACCCATGCCAAACATCAACAAATCATCAAAGCAGCTTTTGATTCAGTCTCATCCGGTTCAAAACAATTCCAAGTCGACGATTTAGTTCTGAAATGGGACAAAGCCCATGAGGACAAGGGCAAACACACCAAGTTCCAGAAGTTGTGGCTTGGACCATTTCAAATTTGTGAGAAGGTAGGCCATTCGACCTTTGTATTGCAAGATTTAACAGGTTTGAGGGATTCTCTCCCTATTAATGGCCTTATCCTAAAAAAATTCTTCAATTGACAAGGCAACCCCTTCTCCTTTCATTTCTGTAGGATTTTATAGTTTGTAGGATTTTTAGGAAATAAAGTTTAAAGGCATCTTCCATTGACCTTTTGCTATGTTTGAAAAGTTGTCTCACATAAGTAATATGAATATTTGCTTTCTAACAATAGAACTTTTAACTGAAAGGGATAATTTTTGGGAAATTAGATATCATTGTATTCTGAAACCACAATTTAAATTTGGTGAACTCCTCCCAAAGCATAGAAGTAATGTAAATCATTTTCTGTTTTCAAATCGGTCTCAAAAGGTTATCAATATCAAAGATAGAAGCCAATTCAATTTCAGCATCTGCAACTCTTAACCTGTCATCCATTGACTTTTAAGGAAAAGATTGTTCATCCCATTCATTAAAGTTTATGATTATTCAGAGTGTAATTCTAAAATATAAGATATTAAAGATAAGAGGTCTTATTACAAGCCTGCTTATCATGTTCATAGGGAAATAGTTTAACTGACATTACCAATACTGCATACCAAAACAGGGTAATGGCTTGAAATTGCAAGACAAGGAGTCTCATCACAAGCTAGCTTGTTCAGTTAGATTACAACCAGTGAATGGCATTGTCAACAACTGGCCACCAAACCAGGGCAATGGCTTTTTATCCTGTCAATGACAGAAAAAGAAAGATGAACAAAATATGAAAACATGTTTTGAATTCATTTTGACAATCACACTCTTAATTGGATAGGACAATGGACAATTACATGGTTAAAAGGTATCCCTGTCGAAACTATAAACATTTGCTGGCAGCAGAGGCTCTACCTATGACAGACGAGTTTACTATAAAGGCTGATTTGGAAAGGTTTTCTATTTTTATCATTATAAACCAATAAAGGCCCATTTAAGACTTAAAATGTACTTATTTTAAATTAGCAAAGGGAGGAAGTTAGCAAAATTAGTTTCATGATATTCAGAATGCATAAATATCTAGTTATATCAGAATTTTCCCCTTTTAGTTGAAACTCTATTTTGAAAAATCTTAAGTATTTTTTATTTTTCCAGAGATAACTGGTTCTTCCAGTGAATCGCCAATTGTTGTGCTCTGCAAACAACCCCCCATTTCATATCATTTTTATTCATAAAACATCAACCTATGAAATGGGCCCCTTTAAAGTAAAATTGATATCAAGGAGGTCTTGTCATTTCTATGATATGGTTGCATAATAGTTTCCCTTGTTGTAAACACACCCCCTTTCCATTAGGATTGTATTTACTATGCTAACCCAATTTCCTTGGTACAGTTAGAGAAATGGTGTAAAAAAAAAATTCCAAGATTCCAAAACTCAATTTGAATGCCATCATCATATTCATCTTGAGAAGACCTTTCTAATGATATAAATTTTGCCCAAATTGGAATCCATGATTACAAGTTAGGGTCTTCTAACATCTTATTAATTCGAATGATCCACCTCTCTTTTGGCACCCACATGGTTCCCATGTGGCATGTCACTACACTTCAATGTGGTGGAGGCTCTAGAGAATCTAGTGGCACTTGGCCACATGGTGTACCTCAATGCCCCAAATTTACATTACCCCGCCACCATTTCATGTGGGTTTATTGTCCATATATATGTGTGTGTGTGTGTATGGGTGTGTGTGTGTCTGACTATATAGCATGCTACTCACACATATAAATATTGTATATATAAATATACATATAGTTACATTCCTTCACCATCTAATGGCCCACGTAAACGATTCAAATCAATGGCCAACAATTGAAATAATTTGAATCATCCGACAATTCACGTCTAATAGTTCCACCCCCCTCCCCTCACTGACATCACATGGGGGAAGGGGGTCATGTTATTTCTCTTGAATATTTATTTTGAAAATGGATCCTCGTTGTTCATTATGGGACCATGCTCCCAACACCCTTGATTTTTGTAAGCTCCATGAGGCCTTGCACTTGGTCCTGTGCTTGGTCATATGGCATAACAAGGTTCCGACCCCTCACCCAAAGTCTCAATAGTTCTGCCCTTTTCCATCATAGTTTTGTTGGGTCCTTCAACCTAGTTTTGTGTTTGATAATATGTCCCTAGGTTAACCCTGATGCAATACTATACACCTATCACACCTCATGGTTTTAGCCCAATGCCCAAACCCCTAGCCCTTTTGCTAGGTCACATGCCCTACCATGTAAATGAGGGTTATCCCAAACTTTGGGTCACCAAATCATGGCATAATAGCAGACATATATATATATATATAATCTATATATATATATATATATATATATATATATATATATATTATATATAATATATATATATATATTATATATATATATATATATATATATATATATATATATTATATTATATTATATATATATATATATATATATATATATATAACGAGGGAGAGAGAAGAGAGATGCCACATTTTCACAATGGCCTCACTAAGCTTTGATTTCATGATTACATATATACATACATACGTGTGTGTGTGTGGGTACCAAGGCCTTGGATGTACGACTTTAGGGAAATCCCTGGCATTGTGTATAACTAGTTACATAGTTATGTAGGTATTGCACTAGCTAAATTATCAAAATCAGTTTTTCCACCCCACAAGCACTCTGTAGCTTAAAATATTTGTTGATCATGGCCTTTAGCCTATTCAGGAGCATACATTAAACTATTAAATAGTCTTACGATATAGTTAATAACTTCCACCAAATTCATACATGCCAACATAACATGTATATGTATATACATCAACAAACACGTGTATATGTATGTTCTCATACAAGCATTGAAATTTCACTATAATTACACAACCCTTATCTAGTAGTTGGGATTACATGGAAATGGAACCACTTTCCCCCGAATTCACCCAAGTTTGTGAAATAAAAACTCATGTACCTACCAGGACAAGGATTAGGTATCTCTTTATGCATAGAACACTTCGATAGTATGGATACATGTATACTTATATCCATGTAAATATATATATCACAGGTAATATACCACTCAAAGACCATGAGAAATTCTCTCAGTCAATATGAATTAATTTTTGTACCAAGCATTATAAGAATGTTGCCATATTTCATTGTGAGTGAACTTAGCATTTATACTATCATTAGAATTATATTTATGCCTTCCTATTACACAAGGAGTGCAAAAGTGAAGAAAATCATGTTCCTAACCATTTACCATGCCTTTATGCCATTCCAAGAACAAGCAGGACATCAAGAATCCATCCACATAAGAAAACAAGGCTTCACACATTCAGATCACATGCAATTAGCTCATCATTTAAAAGTATTAAATTCATTGCACAAGTTAGCCATGATACACACTTATTTTATATTATAAGATGGGAAAATGAGCCAAGGACAAAAACACCCAACAATAGACAAGATCCATCCAATCCTCACTTGCAGTTGCCACCCCTGAGCTAGATTCCAAAGGTTGAGGGGACTTTCGGTCAAGATACTAAACGCCAACTACTAGTTGAAATAGGGATTCTAGAGGTTCTCTCACCTCCACCCACCAATTATTTAAGCAATCAACAAAAGCACAGGGATTCCATAGGCATGTTACCTCCACCCTTAATTTGTCCAATAGCCAGTATAATCCAAGGAATCTAGAGATTTATTCTCCACCCTAGCATGTCAAGGGAGTCCAAAGATACATATCTCCACCCTTTGAGTTACAAAATAGTGGTTTTACCCAACTTAGGAAATCCATAACCAACTGTAAACACAACTGCTATAAGAAATTCACCCAACTTAGGAAATCCATAACCAACTATAAACACAACTACTATAAGAAATGCCCTCAAAAATTCTCCTTTCAGGAATCCAAGGAAAAATTCTCCATCCAACCATCAAGAAAATTCAAAGAAAACCATATCCACCCTCTGGCTAATAGGGAATCTAGAGACCATTATTCCTCACCCGAGAGCAATTTCTCCCTACCTTCCTGCTAATCAAAAACTGATATCCTAGCTACTTCTCCCTTTCTTTCTGACTTCCTCCCCGTATTTTCTCTCCCTTGATGATTCACAGGTTATCCCTTTTCTCTCTCATCTAGGACCTAACTTCATAAATATGTTCTCCTCCTATACAAGGTTGTTTGAATGAGCTTTTCATCCTTTTTCCCTTGCGCAGTCTTTCAGAAAGTTACTTATGTCTGCCAAAATATTATTAACCTCTCTAATGGTTCCATCTATCTATATGTTCTCTAATTTTGTTTACATTGGTTAGTTTGTTGCAGTGGATGCCCAACCCACCTTACGAGCTGGAAGTTCTCCCATTTTTCCTTTTTAAATTATTGTCCTTGTTTCCTTGCCTACTGATACAAAGAAACATGTTTTTGTCCTCTGCTTCTAGCTAATAAGAAATGAAAATTTCCACTTTGCACAGCTATCAACTACCATGAAACAACTCAAATTCTTGTTGTAAAGAAACCTTAAAAATATCAAAAGAAAGTAACCCCATCAACTTTGAAATTTGTGTCCCTTTGACCCAGACCATTTTTTTAATCAATATTTACATTGTATACATAAGTGGAAAAAAATCGGGGTTGTCACACTTGTCATGATGATTATGATGATGATGATTTCTATGAACATCATTGGGTTGTTTCTGTTGATTGTTTATCCTCTTTTCTAGGGTATCTAATTGTGTACCCCCTCTTACTATGTCCTTACTTGACAACCTATGTGTTTTCTTAGACCTACTCTCATTTGCTCCATTAGTCTTTTCTTCTTGTGTTGTGGAAGTCTTCCTACCTCTATGGCTAACTCCCAACTCATGTTGCTTTTTCCTTTGTAAGTATAAGAGGCTCCCTAATATGATTGTGTTAACTTATGCTTGTCTTTCTTGTGCTCTAACATGATTTTCATTTTCATCCTTGCAAATATTGATTTTAGCCTTCAAGCTCGTCAATGTATCTATCCAATCAAGAGAATTTTCCCCTCCTCCTTGATCAATTTATCTTTCTTATTTCCCATGTTGTGATTGGTGAGAACTATAATGTTATTCATTCCTTTTCTCCTTTAGTTCTATATTGTACCATCATTTGTTTCTCATGTAGTCTTAGACCTTCATGTGCTATCATACACACTCATAATTTTTAGCTTTAAATATACATAAATGCATCATGTAGATAATCATATTGACTTTTATTAGAGGTTGCTAGTATGAGGCTAGCTAAAACAAGTTATTTCAAGTTAGCACACAAATCTCAATGAAATCATGCCAAATCATAAGTATTATGCTACATTAAAATATCACAATAAAATATGCCAAGTAGTACATATAATTAATACACAAACAGTAAAAAGAATTACACCTATCATGTGCTCTAAGGCCTCATTTGATCTCTAAAGTTCCAAGGTTGAACCTTTGTCTACATTTCTTCTGCGATAAAGCCCATCCAGCCCATGTGTTGAACCTGGTTTCTTTAATACCACTTTATAACATACCCCCTACTATCCCTAACCCCTAATGAGGGTAGAAGAAGAAAATTATGAAGTTTACCCAACTTCCAAAGTCTAGTTATGGAAATGGGGTCTAAATTTTTCGACATTTTTCAACTTTCTCAAAACTTAAAATCGATGACATCATTGCATCTATCTCATTGATACCTTTCCAATGATATAAAATTTTCTTCAATCCAAATCTTTAATCAAAATATATGGCCATTTAAACATTGGCCCATTATGTAATTCCACGCCATCTAACCTGCCATGTGGCTATACATTTCCTATGTCATTTAATTCCAAGTGGAAACTATCGACTCACTCATACTAGGGTCACGACCCCTTTTCATATTTTTTGTGTGTGTGCTATAATGTAAGAGTATATCCCCTCTACCTTTCCAACATTATGCAGGCCCCTCTCCTACCAACCCATCTCAAGAATAAATTCTTGGTTGTTTCCCTTACAAATCCCCATTGAATCTTCCAGGATGGCATGAATCCAGCATGGAATATGCCGCCAACATTTCTTGTCACCATTTGTTATTATTGTATGCTCGGCTCCACCACGCAACATCATCCAGGTCATTCCTTCTTGTGAAATCTCCAACACTGTCAGGATGACCTGATATTTTAGCTTTTGGGGTGATATGGATAGTGAACAAGATTCCCTACTCCAATCCATCGAATCCACTCCCACCTTGCCACATCCTCCTACGGATAAAATCCCAGGAGTTCCCACAATGCCTTTGCTCAAAACCTCTGTGGTCGAGGATGTCGGGGTGACGTCGTAACATCCGCGTAGCCTCCTATGAGTGTGCTACTTATCACGTGGATTAATCCCTCTTGGACCCATGAAAATTATAAAATAAGGTGCCACATGGCATGCCACAAGGGCACCACATCACCCTCTCTACCATAACTTTCAACTCCTTGTAACATGAAGGTTTTTTATGTTATTTAATTGGGGTTTTCCCTTCATCATTTTTTGTTGGGTCGAACAAGCGGCCCCACTACGGTGAAGTCACCCCGGGAATAAAATCCTCATATTTTTCCCTAGTGCTTCCCTTAAAACATTTGTGGAAAAAGTTCTAGGGTTATCCAATGGATATAAGCACTTACCCTCCGATGACTCATATTCCTCTTGTTTAAGCGCTTGATCATTGAACCTGGTCATAGGTTCGAAGAGGTTGTAAGCCACTTCCTTTTAAATTCTTGTGCTCCAAACTTAAGGATTCCATCCCTACATTCTTTACCAATTAGTAAGAGGCCTTACTAGGGCTCCAAATGCACATAGATATATATATATATATATATATATATGTATATATATATATATATATATATATATATCTAATATATATATATATATATATATATATATATATATAATATATATATATATATATATATATATATTATATACACAATGGATTATGGGCCATGGCCAGTCTCGGCAAAATCGTCCAAGCTATCCCTCCTAAGCTTTACCGAGACTTGGCCATGGCCCATAATCCATTGTGTATATATATATATATGTATGTATTTACTTATGCATACGCATATAAGTAATTATGCTATCTCTTCTAAGGTTAAACAACCCAATGCATACAACCATACATTTATTCATCTATGAAGGTTTCATATGCACCATTGGACTAAATTTCAATCTTAAAGTAAACACATAAATAATTTTAACGATGAGATTTCACCCATATACTAGCTTAGTTAGTAAGGTTACAGTCTAGTCTAGAATTAGTCACATGAAAACAATTATTTCTTTAAAAATCATTTCACAGGGAATTGGCATTCCCCTTTTAAGAGTGAAGCCCCAATTTCATATCACGAATACAACATTTGACCAACACAAATCATATGTACAAGACATTTAAACAAAGGGGCACAAATAAACACTTATCATATGCAATACAATGATTTGTTGACTGAGAGTGGGACTTCAAATCTCCACCCAGCCGTAGGCACACTACAACCAACCCTTTTCTTGCAGGATTCACCCCCGAGCTAGATTCCAAAGCTTGAGGAGGAGTGGTTAGAGGTAAAATCAATAACACATGTGAAACAAGGTCTCTAAAGGTTGAACCTCCTCTACCCACAAGCTAATCGAAAGTCAAATAAGAGTCCATTTCCATAGACTTCTCAATAGCTCCCAATTGTTAAAACCTAGAGGTTTTTTTCTCGATCCACCTTCATTTTACTTATAATTCAATACCAAGAGGAGAGTTCTTTCTAATTTTGGGAAGGATCAGCAACAAACAAGCTACTATGAGAGCATGGATATCACTCATCTAGGTAGTTCATGAGAGAGTACAAGCACTAGTGTTCCCAACCTAGGGCCACACTTGGTGGTTCATCAAGTACCCAGGTGTATCTACCTCCTGGTTAGTGGTTTCATCAATATGCATGCTTCCTAATGGGTTCATCAGCAATTGAGAAAGCCACTCACAGTAGGTTCATTAGCCTCAAGACAAGCCACTACTATCTGTAACTTTTCTCAGCCAACAAGCCACACGCAATGGTTTGATTAGTTGCACTACTACAGAGTGAAATCTCTCTCGCTCATAATGAAATTTTCCTCTAGACTCTACAGAGCTGCCCCCTAAAAAGGACCCCATAAATAACTCTCTTGTTGTCCTTCCAATTTTGATGTTTTCCTCCATATATGTAGATTCATGGCTTCTTTCCTCTTCCAAACACATAGAATCATGGATTTTCTCCCATTAAATGTTGTAGCTGCCACCTCGGGTTGCATGGACATACCCTCTTCTTTGCCCCTATCAGTGTGCTAGCGCAACTAGGTCTAATTTAGTTTCTATTCTCTGTATAGATAATAGTATGGTTCCTAACCATTCCCTTTTTCAGTTAGATTCATTATGCATCTAGTTCATTAAAGCACACAATCCATTATTAATATCGACTAGGTCTCCTCGAGCAAATCTCCATCCCCAAACTCTGGAATCTATGTCTTAATTTCTCAGTGATTTTTTTTTGACAAAATTGAAATAATATTTACAATAAGATATAATTCGCTAGGGTTATCACATTTTTAATTGAAAAAATAAAACCATATGTTGATATCTAATAAATCGTAAGGTGGAGTTTCATGATAAAAGTTTGTCTGAAAAAATGTCAGACGAGAATTTATACACTTAAATTTTGATATGAGAGTAGAGGTTTTGGACGATGGACAGCTAGATTTCAATATCGGGTGGAAAGGTACTCGAGATTTAAATGTAATGTTGGATATTGATGTATTCAATGGTCATAAAGGTTCATGATCAAGGGCCTTAGTCATATTGGACACAAAAGGTGCTCATTTATTAACCTTTCATGTGAACCTGATGCACTTTGGGTTATTCATGTGTAATATTTAATAAAGTTTTATAAAAGTGATTTTTTTAGCTTTATGTGGTACACACTTTTTAATAAATAGAAATTATGTATATCAAAAAGGAAGCAAGAAATTTAATTTTGGAAGATGCCATGCGATGGGATCCAAGGATTAATATTAATTGCAGTGGATAGCTAAAATTTACATCATACATTAAAAATTTCATGACATAACCCTTCAAGTTTTACTCAATACGGCTAGATCGTTCACATGCCTTCTATCAAGTTGGGCATAAAACGTAAATTAAATTTATACCTTTGTTATACTTTGTGAAATTATACACACAGACATGTGTGTATGTTATATACAGAGAATGTATATATTATATTATTTGTAGAAAAATAAACTCTTCTAAAAATTTGTGCATCAAGGTTTATAAAAATCCTTTTATTTAATATATCCTCATCATGTAATGGCTCCTTTTAAAATAAATGCTAAAATTTATTATTTTTGAATGATTTCATAAGATTAATTTTTTTTACAGGAAAATAATTTTATGGATTATAAAATATATGAAGTAAATGTTAGTGTTTTAAATTTAATATGTAGAATTTTAATTGGACTCAAATATAAAATGTATGTATTTATTATGAATAAAATAATAATAAGATTACGGAACTTGATGTTTTAGATAAATTTGAAAGGGGTGATGGTAATAACAATGTGTTATATAGAACAAGTCCAAGATTTTTTTGATGTATATTTTAGAGGGATGGAAAGAGCTCTGTGGTCTCTCTCCACTACGGCGGCTAGGGTTCGATACTAGATAATTTTTCTAATTATTCCTCCCCCTTAGGTCAGCCCCCCTTGTTGATGGTGGTCCCCCTTCTTTTTATAGGATCAGTTCTTCAATTTACCTTTGATTCTAACCTTGGATTTCCTTCTACGACCTTGTCCTCTACTCCAACCACATGGCAACAGGAAGCTTGAAAGCACCCTTTGCTTCCGGTAAAGGTATTCTCTCTTTTAAAGATGTAGTTAATTTTGGAACTAGTTCTCTTCCTCCCATTTAGCTGGTACATGAAGCCTCTGCGATTACAATTTCATTGGGGAAGAAGTCATTAGTGATGCTTTGTGTTTTTTGAAAAAATGTTTAGTTTGTAGATTGAATGGCTCTAACCTCCCTTAGTTTATCTTTATTGGTGGGTCTTAGAGAATTGGAAGCCCCTTCTCTCTAATGAACTTAATATTTATCCTTTGGTTCATGGTTTTTTTGTGGTGATTTTGAAGGAGTTAGAAGACACGAACAATATTTCCAATAATGTTCCCTGGTTTTGGGGAAGTGTGGGGACTTTTAAGAGGTCGTGGTCCCCCTCCTTCAATCCTCTTACAACTTCAATTTATTCTACTCCAATTGAGTTCAGGCTTCCAAATTTGTCCCTACATCTCTGGAATTTATCTTTTCTTAAGGAAATTGAGGATCCAATTGGAGTCATACATTGCCAAATCCTAGAAACAGAAGATTACCTCAACCCCACATATGCTCGTATCTATGTGGAGATGGATTTAAATAAGGGTTTTCTAGTAGAACTAAATTTGACCAGCACAGATTACTTATGGATTCAAAAGCTCGACTATGAGAATATCTCCTTTCGATGTTGAGCATGTTATGAGATAGCGAACATAGTTAAACACTACCCTAGATCCATGATAACTACCAATATGCAGATAGCCGAGAAAATCTAGAGGCACAAATGGTGGGAAGGTGCTAAGCAAGAACATTGTACAATTTATAAGGAAGAAGAACCCTAAGATAAGGCAGAGAATAAGAAACGGGGAAAAAAGCAAGAAGATGCAGAAGTCATGAAAAATCTAGCATGCCTTACTTCATAAGAGGAACTTGCTCAACAAATCCCTAAGAACAATGTCTTCTCCCATGTTTCTTCAGAAAATAAGACTGAACAAGTAACTTCTTGGGTTAACTATGTTATGAAACCAGCTCAAGAAAACATAGAAAAGATAGATCAACGCCTTAGAATTCAGCCTCTTCGAGGGGACAACCTCCTTTACATTACATAAATGAACAATTCTTGGATATTCAATGACAAAACCTCCTTTCTATATATAGGAGTCTAAGGAGTCACAATATAACCCAGCCGACCTAACAATAATAATATGAAGCCACAATACTAACATTAGTGGGCTTATATGGGGTACAATAATAACAATATGGGCACTATGTGGGTACATCAATATAATAAGTGGGTTGTACTAATAACAATAAGGGTTACACTAGTAGTATAGGGGCCTAACATGCCCCTCTCCTTCAAAAATCGTTGTCCTCAATGCTTGAGTAGTTCTTGATGCTTCTGTATAAAATTCTTGTCCTCCCATGTGGAATCTTCAGCGGGTAAGTTCTTCCACTTGATGAGATACTCTGTAATTGATCGATTTCGTAGCTGTCGGGTTCTTGTTCTGTGACTGTTCCAGGTTCCAATATGGTTTTTCTTTCCTCTTCAATTTCTGGCAATATTGTTTGAATTGGGATCTTTTGCAACTTTTGAATAAGTGGCCATACTTCTTCGTCCTTCTTCAATTCATCCCTTGCTTCGTTTATCCAATCTGGTTGGATAATAGAAACAAAACAATGCTTCCACATCCTCATCCTTTCTTGAGAGTGCATCTGCAACAAAATTTTGCTTCCACTTTCTATAGATGATGTCAAAGTCATAACCCAACATATTTGTGACACATTTTTTCTGTTCTTCTAAAGATAATAGTTGTTCTAAAAAGTATTTAAGACTATCATGATCCATTTTTACCTTGAAGTGTCTTCCCATTCCGTAAGGTCGCCATTTTTTAAGTGCATGTAGTATTGCCAACATTTCCTTCTCATAAATATCTTGCTTGAGATGTAGCAATAAAAATACCCAATCACCTACATCAACACATTTTTCACTACGATGTTGATCTACCTGTTGTTTCATTCGATTTTGCACCAAAGTGTCGTTATCCTTTAAAAGTTGGAAAACTTGTTGTTGATGCTCGATGTGATCTTTCGCTGCTTGAACCCTTTTCTTCTTGATATGTCCTTCTATCTTTAGAGTTTGAGGGGTGGTAATTTCTTCCAATCCTTTACAAGATATGGTTGGATTCATTTCTTGATGCTCGATGTGACCTTTCACTTCTTGAACATATTTCTTCTTGATATGTCCTTCTATCTTGATAGTTTGAGGAGTGGTAATTTCGACCAATGAATTACAGGATATGGTTGGATTCATTTCTTCTTTCTTGATGTGATCTTTCACTTCTTGCACCTTTTTCTTCTTGATATGTCCTTCTATCTTGAGAGTTTGAGGAGTGGTAATTCTTTTGCCAATGCTTTACAAGATATGGTCTGATTCATTTCTTCTTTCTCTGGGGTGGGGTCCTGGCGTATATCCTCTTCTTTTGATGTTTCTTGATCCTTTTCTTCCTCGTATTCATAATCTATGTAAAATAATTTCTTCTCAGCACACTTATGACCTTTAGTGCATTTGCTATCACAATTGTAACAAAGCCCTTTTTCTCTTTTTTCTTCCAATTGTTGTGGTGTAACCCTTGTAGGTTGTGGAAGGCTAGGAGAAACAACACTTCCATCTTTAAAGTTGTGAGGGGTAGACTTCCTTGTTGCCATAATTTTACTTTCCAATATTTAACAAAGCCCTTTTACTATTTCCAATTGTTGTGGTGTTGCTCTAAAGAAGGTGTTGCTCTTTGTATCCTCATAATGTGCTATCATTTCCTCCGTGAAAATTGACCATGTAACAAGTTTTTTACGAGAACGAAGCCCTTTATACCATAAAAATTGATCTGGTTCTAAATATGAAGATGCAATACATACCTTTTGTAACAGTGGTACACCATGTAGATTAAAATATTTCTCCATCTGACGTATCCAATTTACCGGATCCTTGCCATCAAACTTCCTCATCTTGTTTTTTCTTGATTTTAGGAGCTCGATCATGAAGTGACTCTAACTCTGTACTTTCAGATCTTTAAGTTTTAAAACTACGATCTGTAGTAGTCCTCCGTGTCCTCTTTTCAATGCCACCAGTCTAACCCCCATTAGATTCTCCAATGAAGAGTTATGCCAAATCTCCCATAGTGACCTAATTATAGACTAAATAAGTAGAGTGAACTCGTACGACATGCCACGTATCCCTGTTTTGACCTTTGGCTCTACGCAATATCTACAAGAAACTACAGTCCGTCCTCTTTCTATACCTTCTTACAAAATTTCAATCTAATGCTCAGAGAGAAAGTTAAGACAATTTTCCCCAGGTCACCTGTTTTGAATGTAATTCAGGATTTTGCAAAAGGAACAACTTCCTTAGATCATATCTCTACAAATATAGCGCAAAAAGCTCTAAAATACAGACCTGAGATTCAACGTGATGTTTTCTCAAATGGGTTTTTTCTTAGCTTCTGAAACATTGCGGAAAAAAAGTTATTGCAAAAATTCCATGATGACCTGTTTGGAGTAGCGAAACCCTAGAATCCAAAGCTCTAATACCAAATGTTATGAAACCAGCTCAAGAAAATATAGAAAAGATAGATCAACACCTTAGAATTCATCCTCTTCGAGGGTTCAACCTCCTTTAAATTACATAAATGAACAATTCTTGGATGATTCAAATGAAAATAGCTCCTCTCTATATATAGGAGTCTAAGGGGTCATAACATAATCAGAGCCTACATAACAATAATAATGTAAGGGCACAATAATAACAATAGTGGGCTTCTATGGGGCACAATAGTAACAATATGGGCACTACATGGGTACATCAATATAATAAGTGGGTTGTACTAATAACAATAAGGGGTTACACTAGTAGTATAGGGGCCTAACAATAAACATGTCACAAAGAGTTAATATGATATGATTCGACCTCCTAGATCACCTTAAGGAAGTGGAAATGATAGAAAACCACTTTATAGACCTTCCTCAGGTGCTACAGGATCCCCAAGATCCAACCAACCACTCCATGTGCTCAACCCCTGAGTCGGATTAGCTTTTTGTTGACCTAAACCCCCAGCCGCTCCCATGACAGGCCCTCCAAGTGATTAAAAGCATCCATTTTCTCTCATGACAAGACATCCATGCGACAACATTATTTTTTAGGAATTTTTGTGCCAACGACCCGAGATTTTGATTCACTTTTTTAGGGCTAAGGATCAGACCTCTGTTTAGAACTCCACGAAACTTCCAGAAATGATAAATAACAATGAAACAAGGCTACGATTGTAAAAAACTGAATAAGGACTTGACTTGACCCTTAACAATCTTGACAAGCCTTCCTTCAAACACAATATGTAATCTATAGGTCATAATAACATATACGAACATAGGGGTCTCATAATTATCTAAGAATCATTAAGAAGTATTGATGCCCCCTCATAATAGTTGCAATATCATCTATTAGGTCATACATTCATCATTCATTCATTTAATAATCAAAACATGATGAGAGCCATGACTACAAAGAACTTTCATAAACCATGATTATAGCCAAGAGAATAATAAAAATAGAACAACCATTTAAGCCACATAATAAAAATTACTTTTACACATAAAACACAAGAGGAAAAGAGCTCTTATTATCATATGCAAATCCAACCAAGTCAGGGACTTCTACATACCACCTGACCATATATTAGGATGAACCAAATCTTTCTTTCATCCAATCACCCCTGTCCCATATTCTAAGCATGAATGTGGGACTAACAACAAAACCCACCAAGGCTTCCTCAGGATTTACGTGTATCCTGCCAAGGGATTCCTTGGTCCAAACAATAAACATAAATTACAGGCTTTACTGTAATCCCACCACATACCGGTCAAGGGATCACTAAGCCTAAATAAGCATGGTGCCTCCGAATCTCTCTGCCTAAATTGTGAGGAGTATGCTATCTCTACCCTCTAGGCTTTACCATCTATCCCACCATTACTGGTCAATGGATTCCTAGGCCCAACGAAAGAATTCATAATAAGGATTTATGGTGTATCCCTCCATTATCATTCAAGGGATTCCTATGCCTTGTGTTTTCTTAAGACCACCCCACTCAATTTCGAAACCATTCGGCAATCTACCTCAACCAAGTAAGAAAAACCCCATCATACCATGACTATCTCGAAATGGAAAGGCAATGTTGAAAACCATTGTCACACCTAGAAAAACCCATTCCGATGACAACAATAGAACCACGAACACATGCATGTACCATGCATGTTAGAACTAGCAATAAAATCATACATGCAACTAGATACTTCAAAGTAATCCCACTATAGCCACTTGATCCTGCTCTTCCTTGCTTGATCCTTGCTTCCCTATGCTTTCTTGTTCTTCATTTTCTTTCCTTCCTCCAATGCTAGAGTTCTCCAAGAATACTCTAAGGGTATGAGAGAATGAGAGAGTAGAGAGAATAGAGAAAGAGCTCCAAAACTGAATTGACAAAAATGTTGTGAATTGATCCTCAAAATCCATTATTTTTCCTTCATTTTCCTCCTCACATGCAACCTATGACCTTTCACCTTCCTTTTCTCTTATTTTCCATTATTTCATAAATAAAATGTCACTAATGCCTCTTTCCTTTCCAAAGACTTTTCCAATTTCCTTAGCCATAATAAACCAAATGAACGCCCACACTAGGATTTTTTTCCCAACATTGATCTTGGAATACGTGTCCCATGACCTTAGTTATTATTTTTCCTTTATTAACTTTATTACATGGATTTTTTACCAAGGTTGTCACAAAATCCTCCCCCTTGGGGGGAACATTGTCATCAATGTTCAATGACACCTATAACTAGTAAAACCATTGAGAAGAAAAGCATACTACCCATGGAGATTTATAACTTAGCTCAACGTAGTATTTACAATGATCAACCTGCTAAAAAGCAAACCAACACGAAAATCATAACAACATAACAACCATAACCACATGAAACCCATACCACTTATTGGAGCTTTATAACACATCTCGTGGTGGTATTTACATCCATATACATATATACACATACCAAAACCCCAAACCAAAAAATACACCAAAAGACATCCACTCAACTAGTGAATAGAGAAGGATAGATAACACACATCTAATCATCTCCCATGTAGCTTCATCGAGCCCAAAGTGCTTCTGGCTGAAATTTTCCTTCTGGCTTCACTTGCAATACATATGATTCAATCACATGATCAACATATTTAACATACTTCTTAAGAAATCACACATGGAAAACATCATGGGATTTCACTGTCGGAGGCAATGCAAGTCGATAGGCTACTGATCCAATCCTCTCAAGAATCTCAAAAGGCCCACAAAACTGAGGTTTCATCATGGCACATGATCCAATCCTTAAGGATCTCTTCTTGGGCTCACTGATCCAATACACATAATCCCCAACTTGAAACTCCTTAAACATCATATTCTAATTTACATAACTCTTTTGTCTATCCTGTGCTACCTCTAAATCTTTCTTCATAATGTGCATTTCTTGTTCCATCTCTACCAATATGTCTGGTCCTATCAATACCCTATGCACTGGATCAGTCCAACTAATGGGAGTTTTAAAACTTCGCCCATAAAATGCCCCAAACATACTCATCCTTAGAGACTCCTAATACCCATTGTTGTAAGCGAACTCAACCAGTGGAAGATATTCTTCCCACTTTCACTGCTAATGAATCACATACATATTTAATATGTCCTTCAGTATTCCGTTGACCCTCTTTGTTTGTCCATTTGTCCATGGATGATAAGTTGTTTTGAAGGCCAACTATGTACCCAAACCTGCAAATAACTCTGTCCAGAATCTAGAGGTAAACTTAGCAACCCTGTTTGACATAATCTTCTTTGGAACACCATGCAATATCACCGCATCTCTGATGAATGCATGTGCTACATCATTATTAGAGTAGGTAGACTTTATTTGAATTAAATGTGCTACCTTTGTCAACCACAACCATAATAGAAAAATGTTGTTTGGATGTCCTCAAAAAACCTGTAATGAAATCCATGGAAATGACCTCCCATTTCCACTTTGGAATCAGAATCAACTGTATTAATCCACCTGTATGCCTACAATAGACTGCTTTTACCTATTGACAATCCGAACATTAGCCACAAACTCTACTACTTCCTTCTTCAAATTCAGTCAATAGTAGAACTTCTTCACTGCTATCAATGTCTTTTGATATCTCGGAAACCTGAATATGGCTTAGCTAGAAATTCCCTCAAGATTAGCTTCTTGAGCTCATTATTGTTTGGCACATACATCATGTCCCTGAATCGACCAATCCATTTGCTATGAGATGATAATCCACACTTCTATAACCTATGCATAAGCTCATGGAGAACAGCATGGAGAATATGGGGACTACCAAAAATATGGTACAAGGGTAGGAAGGTATGACTCAAGGGATGATGGACGTGCAGAAGATGGATGGTGAACCTCATTCTTAAGAGGATCTGGTCGGGTGCGACCCACAAGTAACCGATAGGGCTTCTGGCTCTTCGTTGCCAATATCGAGTACCTCCTCTCCTCATCCTATTTATAATGTTGTAACTAAAATTTCATTACTTGCCCAATTATCTATATGAAATATGGTCTCCATGATAGGTATGGTTTCTCTGTCACATGTGGGATTTATCCACTTTCTGATTTGGACTTTCTAATTATGCTTTTAAATAATTATGGACTTATATTTTTGGCTTCAATTTTTTTCTTGTATACTTTCATGAATTTTTATTTTTTCCTTTGTCCTATTCATTCTAGTCTTCTCTATGTTCTATTAACTTCTTAATCTTTGATCTGCATTTCTGGGCTCAATCTGTGAGATATTCTTCTTTTTTTTCTCATTCGGGCATTGTAGAGAATTTAGTTGGGACTTTCTATTTCTAGAAAACTTCTAGTTTTACCATAACTACTAACTCTTCCTATTAACTACTTCCAACTCATTCATGTGTTTAGCATTTTGTTCTTATGTTTGGCTTAACTACCAAATAGTGCCACTAAACTATCACATGTTTTTGACTCATTCATATGTTAGCCCAAAGGATCTATTAATCATAACATGCTATCAAAATAGCTGTCAACTCAACCGACCATGCAAGTTATTTCCACACTGCCAAACCAAGATGTTGAATCTTTCATCCAAGGCCTTTGGTTATGGCCTAAAGGCTTTATTCCAAAGAATTGTCACACATATAGTTGTCGAGTATTCATCCCATAATAATTTAAACATAGGACCGAAGCCTTTTAATACACCATCACTACTAAACATTGGCGCCATATAAGTCTTGGACCCAAGTGCTTACACTTTCCAAAATAAATCTATGACCATTTTTAATTATATCTCCTCTCGTGCTTGTGCTTAACCTCTTGTCCACCATAGGTCTCAGTGTTTTGACTACTACTCAAACCTTCAGGTGTTATAGTCTTTTTAAGCATGCAAGGGCTTATTTTCCTTTGCAAAACCTCTGCACCCTTGGTATTCTTTTGCTGAACATGGAACCACCTTTGTGGTTCTCTTTACCAAGCGCAATAAGCCTATGCCCCTTTATAATCCACCAGGGTCTTCCTTACGGGATGAGTTATCCCAATGGGGTCCTCCTCCTATAGCAAGAGCCAATAGAAAATATCTCTAGGATAAGTTACCTTTGACATGCCCAGGTCATCCCCAATGCCCAATCACGTCGTTGATCTTCCTTTGCACCACTCCAAGACCTTTCAGGGTCTTATCAGTGGGATGATGTCATGTGACATCACTTGTGCTATGTGTCAGCCCATGATTCATGACATTTGTCACCCAGAAATGGGCCATTTAGGTACTGAAAAACCCCGAATATGACCGCCACATGTCATGCTCCAGTTCACTAGTTCTAACATCATAATCCTTTGTCATCTGGGCTAATAATATGCTACCATGTGTCCCATTTTCAGAGAGGAGAGAGAAGGGTCCTGCAAACTTGTTTTTCACCATATTTCCTTTATAAAAATTTAATGACTCTTGGCTTATTCCTGTACAAACCCTCTCTCGATCAGCACTCCTCTAGCCATTGCCTTGTATTCTTTTCGGGCTAGCTTCAGTGGGCTCTGATGTCAATGTGGGGGCCTCTCTCTTAAGTCTTCTACCAATGGTTAAGCTTGCCACTATTTTTTTCAGGCCACCTCCACACTTCCACGTCATCCCACTTAACTCTTAAGGTTATCTTTTCTAATTTCTAGGATGCACCTATCGGGGTAACTATTGCAGGCTTATCTGTCATATGGTTTCCGCCTGCACCAATAGAAATTCTCTCCATTGTGTTGTTGCTCCAACATTTTCCCGCCTGTTGTATAATCCACTTTAACTTTATGTGCCCTTTTATGTCTCTAGGGAATTATCTCCAGGTTAAATCCATTAGGTGGGATTTGCCATTGTCCATTAAAAAACAATCTTGTTGCTACACTTGGATTACCACATTTGGTCAATCCTTTTTCTTTTGCAGTGATGCTAAGGAATCCGCTACATTTTCTTGTGTTTCAAACTAACCATGTGATCCAAATCACCTCCAACTAACTTTACATCTGCATAGTTTGACCTTGGAATTACCTGACTTTGATTGGCTCTATATTTCAAACCAGAAGGCCATTTCTAGACTTCTGCATACTAATGGAAATCTATTTCAGAGCTCTTTCATCTAGGCGGGATCCATCTACATCTGACATGATCTACTAAATAAGAAATAAACCCAAAGTCTATGCACCTTCTTCATCCATGTTGATCTTCACCCTTCTTCTTGTGTCTGAAACCTAATCTTGACACCTTCACCATATGTTTCGATTTGATGTAATTAATGATAACACCATCATCAAATGCATTTATAGTTTCCATGCTTTTCCTTTTGCAACAATATTTCCCTTTGTCGTCAACGACAACATATTTCCAACATGATCAATAGTAAAGTTATTTGTTACAATGTCTTTTATTTTTTTAGCTTAATTTGGTTTAACTTTTTGGAAAATTTAAGCTTGAACCAAGAATCTACTACAACCAAGAATTCATTGATTATATATGTTTCCTTCTTTGATGGATAAGGTTAGAAGGTGTTTACTCTCTTGAGTTGAGTTAGAGGTTTTTCTCGATAAGTTCCTTGACACATCTTTCCAAGAAGAGTGGTGGTCCACAAAGGGACAACACATATCATATTTATAGTCATAAATTGATTGACAAAATATACTCATTCCATTTGAGTATCATGAAAAATATAAATCCAGTTAAATTATGGACTTAAAATTCAGTAGCAACCTTTTACTAACTACGAACCCAATTAACCATAAGTATCTCATACCATCCAATGAAAAATGGATAAAGTGGTAAACAAATGACTTGAAGGGTACTTGAATAACTTTTCAATGATTATGAATTGCAGTGGCACAAATGGTTACACCTTACATAATGGTGACGCAACACTACCTATCACACTTAAACAAAAATGACTCATTTTAACACTTTATATGAATACCCAACATTGTCAATAAAAAAATGTGTTGTTTTCAATTTCAAATTTCCTAATGTAAAACGAATATTTAACCACTTGTGGTGAGATCCTTGGCATCCTAAAGAATCATCTTGAATAAGAAGGTAATGATATTCATGAAAATCATCTATGCTAATGAAAAATGATTTATCTTAGAATGCTTTGCTTACACTCACACTAAGTCTCAATATTTCAATATTTCTTATAATATTGATTTTCATAAATTATTGATTTTTGTAGACTAAAGAGATAACTACAAAATGTTAAAGAAAATCAATCATTATTTTTTTTTCTTAATATTCAAAATTGATATAAATAAATAATAATAATTTGCATCATTATTATTAATACATGATAAAAACATCCCCTGATCAGGGTGTGTGCCAGGTCATTGTCCTACTTGGGACTCATGTAATGGTGATTAGATGGAAGGCATGGAGGAGGAGCGACTGTGGCAGGTGTGATCGAGTGGAGGTGATGGGAGGTGTGGGAGGTAGTGCGATAGGCATTAAATGTTGATGTGTTATAGCATCCCACGTGGTGGTAGTGGATATCACATTACATGCATTTGCGTTGTGGTACAGAGAGGTTCCGAGAGATATCAGGAAGCACTGTGGTTCTCGTTCGGTAGAAAGCTTGGCAGGGAGGAAACAATTGCGGGAGATAACTTAAGTCAACTTGATGGTGAGGGTAATAGGTTATGTATCATTTCTCTCCATCCATCCTTGCTCTTGATATACTGGTTCTCTAAATTCCTGTCAGAATTTCGCCCCTCCATGTGAATGGGAGAATGTGGGTCTTGGCAATGTTTGTTTGTCTAAAGAGCGTATCTGTGTGGCTCAATTCTATTTTGAATTTGTTGTTTCCAAGTCGATATCCATTTCCTATGGTATCTTATTGCTATGTATGAGAATGTATGGTTTAATTTGGGCTTCTCTATGTGGAAAGAATATATTGCCTGGGTGGAATGGTTGTTTCCATGTTTGGTTGAATTAGTTTGTGATTACTCTCTACTTGTCATCGGTGTTGGTTTTAAAATGTATATTTGTATACATGATAAGGGGATTGAGGCATTGGTGGGTGGTTATGTCATATGGTAGAGAGATACCCTCTCTGGATTTAATTTACTCTGTGAGAGGATTGAGCAAAGACTCTGGGTAATGAGAAGAAAGAACTACCGGAGGATGGTCGGCACATCTTGTTCTTCTTTCACTTTTCTTGGGTTTAATGTTTCTTGTTTCTTGCTCATGTTATTTGTAATTCTTCTTGGGGTTTATAATTGGAGTGATCGCCTAGTCGACGAGTTGAACGTATTCGCTCATTCGATGGTCTCGATAGTTGATTATAGTATATCTCAAAAAAGGTTGACAGAGATCGCAAGACCATCTGTGGGCACTAGCTAGTCTGGAAATGGGGGTTGCAAATCCAATCGGAAAGGAGTCTCGAGGAGGTCGAGGAGTATCCTCGTGAGGCCTCCGATGAGAAGTGGAAGAAAATTAGATGCGCAACACACCATTGATGTGGCCCATACATATACAATAGGTACTCCTAAGCATGTAAGACAGATGATAACAGGTTGGGAGGTAGGCCTTAACCAATGAGCTGAGCATGAAATCGAGGTGGAAGATTGTCGCCTACCGATACCTAATCCTAGCCATACCTATGGTCATCTCACCCAGTACAGGTAGACAATTTACCTCTATTGGATGATAAAGAGCATAGTAGCTAGAGCTATCATGAATGCAACAGGGTCTATCAAAGTTGATCCTGTATTCTAGGAAATTCAGAAAGAATTCCAACTTGTTAAATTCCAAAATCAAGAACAAAATGTTTGTCTCAGTCATATTGAGAAGCACATTTTGTGCCTTCTTCAATCTGAATTACCAAGTTCCAGTGCAAAGAACCCAACTCCTATGGAGTCCTCTGATGAATAGTTTTAGTTATTTCCTTTTGTTACATTTTGAATATGTATATGTCGAGTAGCAGTACTTATGTTAGCATGTAAAGGGTGAACTGGTTTTTAGACATTCAAGCCTATAAGGCTAATTTTGACAGACTTAAGAACCTTAGATTTTGGATGGCGTGTAATATGTTCCAATGGCCAACATGCATGGTTTCCCAATGGGCAAGTTGAGGCAACAAAATGTCTTTTCTGGTTGTAACCTACTTTGAAAATGAATGAATAAAAGGCCCTACTAAGCTTACAAAAAAGATATATGATAAAAACATAAATAAAAAATAAATTAACATATTTTTTTAATTTACAATTTATGAAATACAGAGATAAATTTCATTTCTAAAACTATATCTAATTTTTGTCAATATTTAATAGACTCAAAGTTGAAATAACTCTATATTATTTAGATTTTAATAAGAATCCTTGGAAAGTAAACTGATTGGAATGTAGTGCTATATAGTAGCTAGTACCTACTGCTTCGTTTAAATAGAGCTAAATTAAAGTAAAAAAAATAAAGAACTAAATTTGCATATACCTAATATTGTAACAACTAGATAATTACATTAGGAAAAAGAATGTAATAGTCTTTGATGCATTAATTATTTATTATCTTTGTTCTTTTATGCTTTCTTGATGTTAGTAAATTAAATATTCTAATAAAAATGTGCTTAAGCAAAGCTACATTTTAGTTGGTACCCATGCTTAATTTAAATATACAAAATTAAAGTAAAAAATAATAAAGACATAAATATTTCATCGAATGTTGGTAGAACGAGTGCACGCAGAGTGAGAACAAGTTTACTCTTGCAGTTTATCCTAAGAGCAAGAGATCATAATTTAATTGTTTCTCAATTCACTTGATTAATGCAAAATGAGCTTAAGGGGTTTTTAGCAATTTATTTCCCTTAGAAACATTTGTGTACCTATGTATTTGATGATGCATGTATGTGCGTGTTGTTCTAAATTGTGAATTACTTTCCCAAGAACAGTAGAGTAGAATTTTGTCTCTTGACTTAGATTTAATTTCTTGAGTAGTTGTATTTCTATCACCAAAATTTCTGCACTTAAATAATATAATTCAATGTTGAATCCTCAATGCATATGAGATCTCTTTTACTAATATTAACACCTAAGAAAGAAATATAAAATTGTTCAATATGTTCAAGCCAAAAAAATAAAATGCTTCAATACTGAATAAGATAATCATGCTTGTTTTCATAAGAAAATAACATAACACTACGTCCAAGAACAATTAATTATTCATGTTACTTATACAATCGCTTATTGGGTGCAAAGTAACTGCTATCTTGATGCTTGAATCCTCAATGCATATGTGAGTTATTTTATTAATATCAACACTCTAAGAAAGAAATATCAAATTGTTCGATATGTTCAAGTGAAAAACATAAAATGCTTCAATAGTCAATAAGATAATCATGCTTGTTTGCATGAGAAAATAACTTAATATTACATCTCAGAACAATTAATTACATATGTTATTTATACAATCACTTGTTGGGTGCAAAGTAACTGCTATCTTGGTGGGTGAAAGCTAATGTATTATCCAAAGGATATTCTCTACAAAAAAATTTAAACATGCATAAGTTAGAAAGTATCAAAGGTTCTTCAACAAAAAGTGGTTGCTAGCTCATTTGATGTTACTGACTGAAATTGAATCTCACTTCTAGATAAAATGCCACCATTACTATTTTTATGGTGCATCATATTTGGATGCAAAAATGCTACAATGAAAAAGTTCTTCAATTACAAACTTTTTCATGGTGACATTTGTGCATTGAAATGAGATGGACACTAGCTCAATTGGCGTGAATGAGCCAAATTGGACTTTGCGACCAACTTGGCTAGACACATAACCACAATCTGTATAATGCTAAGTGGCATTTTTAGTCCCTGCCACTTACTTTAAATATTGCCAAATTAAAGTAAAAACAATAAAAAATTATTAATGGATCACTTGATAAACTAGAAATGGCACCACCATTTTTGTAACTTTAAATATTGCCAAATTAAAATAAAAACAATAAAAACTTATTAATAGATCGCTGGATAAACTAGAAATGACACCACCATTTTTGTAATGTTTTGAATTTTCAACGAATTATATTTACCAAAATAAAAAGTTCCCAAACGAATTATTTTAAACTGATTTTTTAATAAAAACATAATAATACAATTTCAAAAAACAAAACTTTTAATAACGCAGCTTTTAAATCATCTGACTATAAAAACAACTCAACTCTACTCTACAATACGGAAATTAACGTAATAAAATTTAAAAATTGCGAAATCTTTGTTAGCCTCATCTTTCTTAAATAATAAATTTAATTTTTTTTTATCAAATCAGTAGTAAATTAAAGCAACTTATATGATCGATGCCTGGTCCTTCACGTTTAAATTCACAATATTTAAACTATAGATAAACGACGAAAATTTAGACACGGAGTTCGTGCTTCGATTGGTAATCGGAAGCCACTATTCTCAGCAGTGGATGACTTTTTGACTAGTGAGCGTTGTGAGATTAAATAACATTCTTTGTTTGGCAGGGGAGGAGCCGCCTCATGACTGATGATTTCTTTGACTAGTGACCGTTGTGAGATTAAATAATATTTTTAATCCCTCACGTTTTTGAAAGATTTCTTTGACTAGTGACCGTTGTGAGATTAAATAATATTTTTAATCCCTGACGTTTGTCACGGTACGTCTTCTTCTCTCCTTTTTGCCCTTTATAAATAAATACTCACTCGCCTCTCCACCCATACACATACCCACTGCATTTCTCGCCTGTCCTGTCCTCCCCTCTCCTCTGTTCCATTTTGCAACCATGCCCTCTCTTTCATTTGCTTTTCATCTATTCTTTCTCCTCCTCATCTATTCCTTCACCCCTGGGAAAGGTTCCCACTCTTTCCACAATGATCACCAATCCCTGGTGACATTCAGGAACCTCATTGCTAGCGATCCACATCATTCCCTCGCAGATTGGACTCCCGCCCATCCCTTCTGCAACTGGACCGGCGTCACCTGCAACCGCCGCCATCCATACAGAGTGGCCTCCCTCGACCTCGCTGGCATGGGTTTGCGCGGTCCCATTTCTCCATCGCTGGGCAATTTGTCGTTTCTCCTTACGCTCAATCTCGGAGGCAATGAGCTCACTGGTCATATCCCGCCTCAATTGGGACGCCTTTTTCGTTTGGGGGAGCTCCAGTTGGACAACAATGGCTTGGACGGAGTTATCCCAACTCAACTCTGCAGTTGCAGAAATTTGACTCTTCTGGGGCTCTCCTTCAACAACCTGACCGGAAATATTCCGAGCGAGTTGGGTTCCCTTCCGCTTTTGCAAGGGCTTTACTTGGGGGAGAACGAGCTGACAGGTTCCATTCCCTCTTCCTTGGGAAACCTTTCATCGCTGATTGAATTAAGTTTGGAACGCAACAGTCTCACCGGTTCCATTCCGAGTCAACTCATCGGCTGCAAAAGTTTGATTATTCTGGTTCTCGCCGGCAACCATCTGACCGGAAATATCCCGAGGGAGTTGGGTTCCCTCCCGCAATTGCAAGTCCTTAACTTGGGAGAGAACGAGCTAACAGGTACCATTCCCTCTTCCTTGGGTCGCCTCACCCGTTTGCGAGATTTTTTTCTTTTCTGAAATGATTTGTCAGGTCGCATTCCCACATCTTTGTCAAATATGTTAAAATTGCAATATCTCGGTATAGCCGGAAATCAACTTAGTGGAGAGATTCCAAAATTTATTGGAAATTTCTCTTAGTATCACTGAGTTTAAGTTATAACAAGCTGAGTGGGACAGTGCCTATAGAGTTGGCTAAGTTATCTTTCTAGAATTATTATTTTTGAATAACAATCGGCAATGCTATAAACATGCTTTTTCCTTACTTTTCTTACTAATGGTTCTCATTTAAAGTACTTATCAGGTGTAATACCAGTGGTCACAATCAAGAATTTGAAAGAGCTTCAAAGCTTGAATTTGTCTTTCAACAATTTGACAGGTGAAATTCCAGAAGGAGGGTTTTCCGCAAATAGAATTGACATGTCCTTAATTGGAAATCCTGGTCTTTGTGGACCGCAACTATTTCAGCTGCCTGCATGTCAAACACCAAGACATCCTTTTGCACTTGTGAGAACACTAACATTGCTAGAGAGTGGAGTCGCTGCTTTTATATTATGTTGTTTACTTTTGGGATTCCTTTGGAAAAGATATGGATTCTTTTGGAAAAGAAATATGCCTATGCAAAACTTTGATTCCTCACAAGTCATTTTGCAAAGGTTGGAGCACAAAAGGATCTCATATCAAGAGCTTCATATAGCAACTAATGGATTTGCCGAGACCAACTTGTTGGGAACAGGGAATTTTGGTTTAGTTTATAAAGGAATTTTGAGTGATGGCACACTTATTGCTGTAAAAGTTTTCCAATTGCTAAAGGACAAGGCTGAAAAGAGTTTTAAAGCAGAATGTAGCATCTTGCAAAAGGTTCGACATCGGAATTTGGTGATAATCATAACCTCATGTTGCAACATTGATTTCAAAGGTTTAGTGTTCGAATTTATGTCTAATGGAAGCCTGGAGAAGCATTTGTATCCTAGTACAAATGACAACAATGGTGAAGATGCTTGTGAAATGGGACTAAAGACACGATTGGACATTGCAATAGATGTGGCCCATGCCATTGAATATCTCCATCATGATTCTTTTGTGCAGGTAGTTCATTGTGATTTAAAACCCACTAATGTGCTTATTGATGAAGACATGTTGGGGCATGTAACTGATTTTGGTATTGCAAGATTAGTTGATGAAACCTCCAATGAGTCACTTACTTCATCACTTTCTTTGAGAGGATCTGTGGGCTATATTGCACCAGGTATGACATTTAGAATGTTAAATGTTTACTTTTCGTTTTTAAATGTTTCATCAACATTTTTGTATGGGCTAATCGAGTAAAATTTGATGAATGTTATCATGAATGCAGAGTATGGACTCGGTGAGCCAGTGTCTACTAAAGGAGATATTTACAGCTATGGCATTTTTTTATTGGAAATGCTTACTAGGAAACGACCAACTAATGATATGTTTTCTGGAGACCTGAACTTGCACAAGTGGGTAAATTTGGCCTTTCCAAGCAGATTAAAGGAGGTAATTGATCACAACCTTCTTAGGGAGGTGGATGGAGATGAATTTGAAGAAAATAATGTATTCAATTGCATTTTGTCTCTGACACGGGTTGCTTTGCTTTGTTCAAAAGATTCACCCAATGAACGACCAACTATGAGAGATGTAGTATTGGTATTGAAGAGGCTCAGAAATGATTTGGGGGCAAATGAAGTTGCTTCTATGAGATTAAGACAAACCATATCTAATTTGCTTAGAAATACAGATGCAACAAGGAGTGATGCACATGCATCAAATGCCGATAGTTCTTCTTCATTTTAGTTTGTGAAAATTGCAATATCAGAGGATTTCAACATTGCTATTATTCATACAATGACACTTGGTTTTTTAACTTATAATTATTTAAGTAAATCTCTATTAGTATTTATCTTTATATGCCATTACTTTTAAAAGAAAAAATGCATGCTTTTCAAACACAATATTATATAAATTGCAACTCGCTTATTTTATTATCCATTCATAATGTCAATATTTGTTTATAAAATCACTCCACTCTTTGTTTTTCTATAATTAAAAGGCTATGATTATTTAAAAAAAACATCTATGACTTTTAAACACATATTTTAGCTAATGAATTGATTTTATGAATTATTTTGGAGTTTGATTCTTTTTTTAATATTATCTTTAATTGTTCAACTAAATTTTTGTTAATGTTTACGATCTATTTATAATTATTATTAATGTGAAAATTAAATGCTTTAGTAACACTTTATTAACTAGATGAAAAATTTACATCTTGATGTGATTTATTATTATTAGCAATGATGTCAATATTCATATCCACAAAGTAAGATCCCCTAGAAAAGAAATAGGAAAAAAATCATAGGAAATTAATTGTATTATCCTTGTAGCATAAGTGAATTGATTATTGTTATTTTAAATTTAATTATAAGTAATTTGTTTATGTTATTAACAATAATTTATATATTGAAAATTCATTTAAATGTGATTATTTATTTATTTTCATATAAATCAAATTAATGATACATCAATTAGAAGTATTTTATTTTAAATATATAATTTGGTCAATATAATAGCTTGATGTTGTACTATATACAATGTATTCCTTAAGCATACAATTTTCATTTACAAATCATGCTAAAAGACATGAAAATTAATATTATGAAATTATGACTTATTATAGATTTTAGTAATTTTGATCTTTTTTAGTTATATTATAACTATATGATCTATAAATTTTCTATCTTCATATATTTTTCCACACATGTTGAAGAGACGTCCTTACCCTTTCAACCCTAGTTGTTTTCAAAGGACTCTTGTTGACCATGTAGATATTTGGCTTCTTGTAGTAAAGTTCTTATATCCCATTCAACACTTCAATTTGATAGTTAATCTTATTGATAAAACAATGAGATAAGAAGATTGAGGTTTTTTTCTATGCTCCTATTCATAAAGTAGAGAGTGATGAAATCTAAGGTTTTATTTTTAAGTTGGACTCACTGGCTTCAAGTGGATAGAGGTTTGTTAAATATAGTATAAATATGTTATAATTTCAAAATGGAAAATCACAAACTTCATTTCTCAAATTTCTAAGTAACATGTTCATTGATATGTCATTGAATTTATCTTAAAATGCATTGTTAGGCTCTATTCCAAATTTAATTAGAACTTATAATATTATGAGCTTAGATCTCTCTGTCAACTCCCTATTAAGGACAATTCAAAGTACTCTCAAGAATTTGGAAATGCTTCAGTGTTTGCAATTTTCTTTCAATAATATCATGGGGGGAATTCCAAAAGAGTTTTTATTTATTTATTTTTACTTTTTACTTTTTTTTATCCAAATAGAACAACTCTCATGTCCTTCGTTGGAAATCCTAGAGACAACAAGAGGTCATTTTGTATCTATGAAGGAGTATTATTGCTAATGAGTGGACTACTGCTTTTATATTGTGTTGTCTACATTTGAGATTCATTTGGAAAGTAAATAAATGTATACAAAATGTTGATTCTTGTAATGTATTGTCCGAAGGTTAGAGTAGAAAAGGATCCCATATCAAGGGATTCACATAGAAACTAACGGATTTACCAAGGCCAACTTGTTTGCAACAAGGAATTTTGTGATTGATAAGGGAACTTTGATTGATGACACACTTTTTGCTATGAAATTGACTTATAAACACATATTTTAGCTTAATGAATTGATTATATCAGTTATGTTGGAGTTTAATTACTTTTTTAATATTATTTTAAATTATTCAACCAAAATTTTATTAGTTTATTATCTATTTATAATTAATATTACTGTGAAAATTAAATTCTTTAGTGACATTTTATTAACTAGATGAAAATTTACATCTTGATATGATTTATTATTATTATCTGTGATATCAATATTCATGTCCATAAAGTAAGAGCCCCTCACAAAAAGTCATACGAAACTAATTGTATTATATTTAAAACATAACTGAATGGATTATTATTTTAATTATTTTAATAATGTTTAAATGTTGAAATCCCATTTAAGCGATTTTTTAATTCAATGAATTATTTTAATGCATCAACAACAACTTGTCTTTTAAATATATAATTTGATAAATTTAAATGTATGTTATATATAATTTGTTTAAATTATCAACAAAATTTTAAAAGTTGAATTTTAATTTTAAATGTGATTTTTGTTTTTTTATGTTTTTATAAATAAGATTAGTGAACCATTAATTGAACTCGATGTTGTACTATATACAATGTACTTTTTAAGCATACATTTTTTATTTATAAATCAAGCTAAATGGATGAAAATTAATATTATGAAACTATGACTTATTATAATTTTTAGTATTTTTATCCTTTTTAGTTATATTATAACTATAGCATTTATAAATTTTCTATCTACATAACCGTTTTCAATGAACCATGTAGATAGTAGGCTTCTTGTAGTATGATTCTTATATCCTAGTCAACACTTCAATTTGGTAGTTAATCTTATTGATAAGACAATGAGATATGGATATTGAGGTTTTTTTTCTATGCCTTATTCATAAAGGAGTGAGTAATGAAATTTAAGGTTTTATGTAGAATTTGTCTCTATAGCTTCAAGTGGATAGAGGTTTGTTGAATATTGTATATATATGTTATTATTTCAAAATGTAAAATCACATATATTTCATTTCTCAAATTTTTAAGTAGCATGTTCACCGATATGCTCATTGAATTTATATAAAAATACATTATTAGGATCTATTCCAGTTTCAATTGGAAATTTAATGTCTTATGAATTTAGATATCTCTTCTAACTCTCTATTAAGGACAATTCCAATTACTCTCAAGAATTTGAAAATGATTCAATATTTGAAATTTTCTTTCAATAATCTCATGGAGGAAATTCCAAAAGTAGAGGGCTTTTTCCAAATAGAATAGTTTCCATGTCCTATATTGGAAATCGTGGGCTTTTTAGACCACAAACATTCCAATTATCTATGTCTCAAACAACAAGAGGTCATTTTTCATCTATGAAAGAATATTATTTCTAATGAGTGGAGCTATTTCTTTTGTACTATGTTGTCTACTTTTGATATTCATTTGGAAAGGAAATAAGTGTATACAAAATGTTGATTCTTGCAACAAATTATCCAAATTTTAGAGCAGAAAAGGATCCCATATCTAGAGATTCACATAGCAACAAATGGATTTACCAAAGCCAACTTGTTAGGAATTAATTTTTTTGTAATTTATAAGGGCACTTTGATTGATGACACACTTATTGCTATGAATGTTTTGAAATTGCAAAAGAGAAGGTTGAAAAGAGCTTTGGAGTAGAATGTAATGTTCTATTAAAGTTTCAACATTGAAATCTAGTGAAAATCATAACTTCATGTTCCCACCTCCATTTTAAAGGATTAATGTTACAATTTATGTATAACACAAGCTTGGAGAAAAAATTGTATCCGAGTAAAAGTGATAACAATGGTGAAAACAAAACTAGAAATTGCCATAGATCTGGCCCATTCCATGGAATACTGATCTGAATTTGAAACTACTTGAAAAATGTTTGCAAGGTATTCAATTCAGTAGTAAACATGTTTAAAAGATTCCCATGTCTTGCAGTAAAGAAACAAATGAAATTTTCAGCTGTTCATGATCCATTCAAGCATAGCAGAATTATTTGCTTTTACTATTTAACACATTAAAACAAATGTTTTCTACAAAATAAATCAACCACAGATGCAAAAGAAGTGGATCAAGTAGTTCACCCCTCCTGGGCTACGTCTACTGGGTCCAAGGCTCTCAAATGGGCATGTCCTCATTTTAATTAAATGCTCAAAATGAATTTACAGCTGAATAGAAGTCTCTACAGGTGAAATAGACTATAAAATCAGATTCAGAACACATGAATCCTTCAGGATTGACTGTTGGTTCACCTCCAATGGATACTTGCAACCCGATACAATTCTCTCAATGTTGGGCCCTCGTGGCTCCTAGAACTTCCACGGCTCCAAAACCTATGAAAATGACCTCTGATGGCTGAAAAGCCTATGCCAATGGCTTCCGAACGTCCACAATACCAAAAATCAAAAACAAATTTGTCCAAAACTGCCTTTCCTAGAAAAAGTTATGGCCATTTCATGATTCCCTCCAGTTTAGCCTAAAAGAACTCCAGCTAACTGTAGTTGGGGCCAGTTAGCCCCGCCAATTATGGCGGGACTTCCCAAATTTGGCGGTCCGCCAAGAATCCCACCAACTTAACTGTAGTTATTTAATGTTGCCCGTTGGTTAGCTCCGCAGGTTTAGGGATAAGGCCCTTAGTTCCTAGGCAGAGGTCATATGGAGGCGGGGCTGGCCCTTAGGGGCTGGCCCCTTTCATTCCCGCCAATGCAACAGTTTAAAACTTTTAAAATTTTTTCTCTGCCAATAGAGCACAAAGCACCTCAAGGGCCTAATGGTAAGGCGTTGAATTCTTTGAAGGCAGGTTGTGCGTTCCAAACTTGCCGAGGCCAAATAAATTTTACAAATGCGCCCATATATGTGCTGACATCACCTGAGCCATGTGGCAGCCTCTGGGCTTGCCATGTGGTGACTTTTGATTGGCCCGCCCAAAGGAATATTCCATGGAATATTCCCAAGAATATTTTGTGGAATATTCCTTTTTTATTTTTATTTTTTTTAAATTCAAAATTTAAGGGTTATTGGGCGATTTTGTTTTTGACGTAACTTTCACATATGGCGACCCTTTTTCGAACCATTTGCGGTGCCCGAATCAGGGGGATGAGCTCTATCCATTCGTTTAAGTTCGAGCCAGTTCTAAGCACTTTAATTTTGAGCATTTTTCGACACTTGGGACATGAGCCCCTGATCACACCTCCCCATTGGAAAGCTTTTGGACCCCAAAAGCCTTCAACTACCTGTTAAAGAGGTGAGGGTACAACGCCCTCACTCTGTCCATCTCCATCCACTTTGCCTTGTTCGGTTTGCTGCCTTTGAAACCAACCCAAACATAATCTACATTGCCCCTCCTTAAAGTGCGTGTCCTTTTGTCAAGGATTGTATCTTCTTTCAGCTCATCTAAGAATTCTGGCGAGAAATCTTCTATAGATGGCAGTTGAACAACGCTTTCATGATCATCGATCAAAGGAGGTTCATAAAAACGTAAGTTCTCCACATTAACAACATAATACATTTGCATGTAGGAAGGAAAATCTAATTGAAAAGCATTATTTCCAACCTTCTTGAGGATTTTGAATGGACCATAACGAATCGGCTTCAACTTCTTACCTTCTCCTTGCATCCTTTCCTTACTAATGTACAACCATACCTCATCCCCTTCTTGAAACTTGTGATCGACTCTATGCTTGTCGTGTCTTTCCTTGTACTTGCC
>APFE030095327.1:2382-51563 GCA_000404065.3 Pinus taeda
TGCATAAAAGGTTGAAAAGGAATTGGGAACATATTCTCTTTTGAAATAAAGATAAATAAATAAGAAAAGGTTTTATAATTACTATTGATGTTGAAAAATATGACTCCAATACCATCAACAGAGCTCTGTTGCCCATAAGTGTTTATAACCTTAACAAAGTTGCTTTTTCACCCTTGGAACCATAATACTTTATGTATGCTTAGGAAAGTGCTTTGTGATGTCAGAATGAAGGCCATCGTGCTGGCTTGGTAACCAGTTGAATCACAATGCCATTCACCAGGAAGGAGTGAAAGGTGTGCAGGTCGGCTCATGATGAGACCTCCTATTCCAAGGTCTTTTATTTTTCTGATGTGCCCCTGAGATCATATGCTTGGTCTAGTGGCCATAGTGGGAATGCCACTTCACTGCTTCCTTATGATCATGGTAGGTTGGCTCTTGATGAGACCCCCTATCCTCCATCAGACAAATCATAGAATTGTTAGTAATCTTTTTTTTGCTGAGGCAAGAGTAGAACCTTCTATTCAATCGGAAAAAGAAATATTGTACAAAGGCATAACATACAACCAACTATTAGATCCTGAGCCAAGGATCCAATGGATGAGAGGCATTTTGGGTGGCTAAGAAGCACACAATTTAACACGCAAATCAGACCCGATGAGCATAAAAAACCGTAATTGAAAAATTTATCGGGTCCGGTTTTTACATAACTATCATGCTAGTTCACCTCCCAAAATTTTATAGATGCGTGCTAAACCAGAAATACCACACTAGTAGCACGAAGGGAAACCTTAGTTCCGGACCCACCAACAAGCTCGATTAATCCTGGCCATATAATGACCGCAGTAGATCCAGCGGTCACAAAACATATTGCATGGCCCAACCTTACCGAAGCTTACGTGTGATGAGGGCGGTATTGCCTCCCCACCCTGAGCCACGTGTTGGAAGGTGAGTGGAATCGCTTCCGAAGAAGAAAAACCACTTCCCGCCTAAAAGTGGTGTGATACATCGGAAACCATTTCGAGGGCGGTAACGCTACCGCTAGCCAAGAAAGCAGGGAATAGTTGTTGCTGTAAAAGACTGTCTTCCTTCGCCTTGGCTCAAAGAAGAAGAGGCACCCTGATTCTCGCCAATCCACTGAAACTTCGTGTACACTAATGTCAAACATAGACCTGCATACCCAAAACTTCCTTGCTTGTGTCATTAATCTGCAAAAAGGTCAACCTGATCCTGTTTCTATGGCCCTGTTTTGATATACCCTGTAGTCCTCTTCCGCCTAACTAAAACATTGCTCCCTTAATCTGTTCTATGGCATATCTTTCCAGATCAACTTTGCTATGTTTTTAGTGCAAGCCACTCCTTGATTGGCCAGAATGTCTGCCAGTTTATTGGTCATCCTCCACAAATGATTGAAACTCACTATGCGTAAGCATAGGAGGTGAAATTGAATCCTTTGAAAGACCTATATCAGCCTCCAAAGGCTTGAGACTTTTTCTGGCTCTGTGCCAAATAAAATTCTTTTAACCAAGTCAATGATCAACTCAGAATCAGCTTCAATGATAATGTTCCGGAGATTGTCTTGCTTCAGGAAATCTAGACATTGTTCAAGCACCATTAATTTAGCCATATTTTTTGTAGCTCTTCCCATATGGCAATGGAAAATGAAAATAATGAAACCACTATCATCTCGTGACACTCCTCCGAAACTAGCAAGACCTGGGTTGCCTTTAGAGGCCCCATCTATGTTGAATTTCAGAAAACCCTAAGGGGGAGGATGCCAATAATCTGGCTTATTGGGAAGATTCATAACCTTCCTATCCATTCCCTGTGGTATAATTCCTTGCATATTCATCTGACAAAGTATCTGCTTCTCCTTTTCTGAATGTGGATTTTTGGGGGAGTTGTGCACAAGGGTGCCAACCATCTCCTTGAGCTCTCTTAAAATCTGCTCAAAAATGTGTTGGGTGGTGCTGTGAATATTTTTTAAGATTCTATTGTTCCTTTCTTTCCAAACATTCCAAATTATGAAGCCTGGACTTAAAACCCAAGCCAAGCAAAGAACCTCATACTCAGAAAAGTTTCGTCTCCAGTTATTTAGGGTGTTGATAATGCTTTCTTTGTCTTTGTCCATCTGTTGGAAAATTGTAGCAAAAGAGTCCCACAACCTAGAGGTAAAGGTGCAGTCATTGAGAAGGTGTTCCATTATTTCCTCTTGGGCTTCACAGAGCTAGCATCTAGAAGGTCCTAGAACACCCCTCTTCCTAATGTTTTCCCAAGTTAGAATTTTCTTGTGATGGACCAACCACATGAAGAGTTTGATTTTCATCCAACCTTGATGCTTCAAAAGGTTTTGCCATGCCCTGTCTAGAACTTGGGAATTCAGCTGAAGGAATACCTTCTTTGCTTCCTTAATATTGAAGGTGCCTTCTTTATTGTTGCCCCATCTGAGTTGGTCATGTCCCTCTAAAACCAGAATCTTCATTTGTTCCAAAATTCACATTAATGCCTCTGTTTTTTCTTTCAAGGGGTTTTTAGCCCCAAATTATCTATTCTTCCAGGTTCTCCATTTGTCTTCTAGACTGGGGTGTTCCCAAAAATCTTTAACCTTGAAAAGCCCTTTGGTGTCCATTTCTTTCTTTAGGTCCAACAAGTCCTCTCTTAACAGTGTAGGTTCTTATTGCCATCTATCCCCTTAGAATAGAGCAAGGTCCCCTTCTCTGATTTCCCAGAAACTATTTTTCTACACTAATTCTCTATTCTCCCAAGCCTTATTCCAAATGTGGGATCCTTTTATGATTCCTATCATCCTTATGTGATCTTTCTCTTGCCAAGTGCTAGCATATTTTTATTTCCATACAAGAGTCCACTGAGCCTTTGGATCCTTTACCTAACACCACCATAATTTTGCCCCTAAAACCTTGCTGAGTACATCTGGATCATCGAGTCCAAGGCCCCCATGGGATTTTAGTTTGTAAAGCTTATCCCAGGAAACCAAGGCCCATTTCTTTCTCTCCTCCCCCTTGCCCCAAAGAAAGTCTCTTTGAATAGTTCTCAATTGTTGTAAAACCCCCTTTGGAGCTGGAAGTGCTAAAAGCATAAAAATGGGGATAGATTGCAAAACAGCTTCTGTAAGCACCAACCGTCCTGCAAAGTTTAAAGAATTGATAGTCCATTTTCTAATTTTATCGTGCATCTTATTGATTATCGGCTCCCATATCTTTTTGTGCAGAGGTTTATCAGTAAGAGGAACTCCGAGGTACTTGGAAGGAAGGAACTCCCTTTGAAAGCCTAGAATTCTGGAGATGTTTCTTTGAATAGCAATATTAGTTCTAAAGAAAAAATATTAGATTTAGAAAGATTTACCTCCATACCTATGGCCATTGCAAAATCCCATAGGATTTGCTTATAAGCAAGAGTTGCTTTTACCATGGGGACTCCCTGCAACATAATATCATCAACAAATTGTTGATGGGTCAAAGCTTGTCCATTTTCAGAAAGTTGGATACCCTTGATATAACCCCTTTCTTTCACATGCTTGATAGATCTTCCAAGTCCTTCCATAATGAGGATAAAGAGTAAGGGAGAGAGCGGGTGTCCCTATTTGAGACCTCTTGAGGGAGTAAAGGTCTTGGAAGGAGAACCATTGACCAATATTGAAAAGCTAGAAGAAGTGACCAGTTCCATAACCCATCTTACCCAATTATGATCAAAGCCAAAGGCAAGAAGGACCTTCCTAATATAGGTCCAATTCAGCTTATCATAAGCTTTGGCAAGGTCCAATTGCATAATCATTCCCACCTTCTTATTGCTTAACAATGAATGCACCACTTCATGCGCTTGAATGATATTATTAAGAATTTGTCTACCCTCCACATATCCTGATTGCTCCACTGACACAAGAGTAGGGAGAAGGGGTTTGAGTCTATTGGCGACAACTTTGGATATAATTTTATACACCACATTACACAAAGCTATGGGCCTAAACTTGTCTGGAGTTTGGGAATTATCCTGTTTGGGGATCAAGGAGATGAAGGAAGTATTGAGCGCCTTCAGAATGGTTCTATTCATCCTGGAATCCTCCACCACATTCATAATATCTTGTTTAACAATGTTCCAATAGGCTTTGAAGAAATCCACATTGAAACCATCAGTGCCTGGTGCTTTGCCATTTTGCTTTTCCTTAACTACTTCACTGAACTCTTCTTCAGTCACTGGTTTGTTGAGATTGAAATTATCCTCTCTAGATACTAGCCTGGGTATATGCCTTGTTAAATCCCTGATAAAGTGTTCTCTGTCTGTAGTGGTCTCCTTTCTATACCTTGAAAGTGCTGGACTAACACAGATTCTATTGTTTCATGGAAATTGCACAGATGACCTCTCTCATCCTTGATTGAAGAGATCCTATTATGAGATCTGTTTGCCATGGTGAATCTGTGGAAAAATTTGGTGTTACGTTCCCCTTCTTTTAGCCATTGAACTCTAGATTTTTGTCTCCAATATATTTCTTCTTGTTTGCATAAGTTTTCCCATTCTTGATGAAGTTTGGTGACTTGTTCATCTCTAACTCTATCAAAGCCCTCTGTAATAAGAGTTTGATTGAGTGTTTGCATCTTATCTTCAACCTCTTTTTTTGCTGCAAAAATATTGCCAAATTCCTTCTTGTTCCAGTCTTTGAGTCCGAGCTTTGTGTGTTTTAGTCTTTTATGAAGTAGAAACATTCTTGTTCCCTAAATGTGCAGATCCTCTTTCCACATCTTGCTATGTTACTGATGAAATCGGGGTGGGTAAGCCAAATATTCTCAAATATGAAAGGCCTGTTTCTGGGGGTGCCTATGCCCTGTACCTCTAGTTGTACAGGCCAATGGTCCACTCCACCAAAGGGGAGAATTCTCACTGTCATTTCCTTGTCTATGAGCATAAGGTCCTCTGAAATTATGAATCTGTCTAATTTTGAGGCTACTTGTGACTCCCCTCCTCTCTTGTTGTTCCAAGTAAAGAGGCAATTATTCATATTAGTGTCAACTAGCTTAAGATTATCTATGAAAGTTAGAAATGGTGTAGAATATTTATTTAAAATTCTTGTTCCCCCTTTTTTTCCGAAAGTGATTTGATCATGTTGAAGTCCCCCCCCCGTTATCCAAGGAATTCCTGCATGTCTATCTCTGACTTCTACAAGATAATCTAGAAATTTGAGTTTATCATCCAGTCTTTGTGGACCATAGACATTTGTGACCAAATAAGTCTCGTTGTCTCCCACAAGTTGTATAACAACTGATAAATAATTCCTAGATGCCTTAGCATCTATTATGCATTTCTTTTGGGGGTTCCAAAGATTGAGTATGCCTCTAGCTGTATTATCTGCTTTAACTTCTAGAAACTCAAATCTATTGAGCCATTTACTATTAATTTCTTTTATTTTTTGAATGGAACATTTAGTTTCCTAGATAAAGATAATTTCTGGAGCTTCTTGTTTCATTCTATTGCTAAGTAATCTTTGTTTCCTTTTATTACCTAAACCTCTAATATTCCAAGATGTGAACTTCATTATTAAATATATGTAAAGGAGTAACTGGATAGGTCTTTCATCTTACCTGAATCAATCATTAGCTTTCCACATTCCATTAGTAGTTCATTCTGCTTTTTCCTGCCTATTTTCTTCCCTGGGTATCTGGGAGCTAATCCTGGTGTGGTTTTCATAGTTTTCACTTCTTCGTTGCCTAACCTTTTTTTGTTGTTTTTCTTTTCCATCCCTTTGTCTTGAGTTTTCCATAGGAACAACTGCTGTACTTTGTTGAACTCTTCTTGAGGTAATGAGTCTACCCCTCCCATGGTTCCCTGTTTCAAGAATCCTTCCAGATCTAGGTTTTCCGTATCTAGAATCTCCTACAGTTCCTGATCATCAGTTTCCATCTCACTCTGAGTCATATCTTGATCCATCTCCCGTTCTTCATCATTCAACATTGTTTCTTTTTGTTTGGTAGCATCCTGTGCTTGTTCCCTATCTTCTTCTTTCTCCTTTGCCCCTGAACTTCCTTCCATTACCTGATCTTCATTTGATATTCCTTCCTCTTCTTCAAGAACTTGGAACCTGTTCAGATTGGCCTGTTGCTTTTTTGTTTATTGTTGTTTTGGCCCCCTTTTTCCCCCTTTTCCTCTATGTCCCACTTTGTGAAAGCTTTCAGTGTCTTTCATTGTGGTTTCTTTACTTCTGTTCTTTATTTTGCTGAGAGGGAAGTCTCTAAAAAGGTGCCCATGCTCATGGCACCTACGACATCTAAAGGGAATATGTTCATAATCTATTGTTTGCACCCATTCTTCATCAAAAACTTCCAAGATGACCTCATTTGGTAGGGCTCCTGATAGGTCCATCTCGACACATATTCTTGCGAAGGAGGTGTATTTTCCCCTTCTAGTGGCCTCAGAGGCTTTAACAAAATGCCCTAGTCTATTTCCTATGGAAGATAGTGATTATGTTTTCCAGTAATCAAGAGGTAGGGACTAAAGTCTTACCCAGGCCGGAACCGAAGTGAAAGTTTCTCTCTTTGGGACAAAATTCATCATCCACGGTCGCATTAGAGGCCTGCTGCTGCATAGAAGTAGGGTCCTCTTTCAAACACCCTGTCTTTATCCTTAATATTTGTGAAGACCACAGTGAAGAAACCCTTTGACCCAAGGTGTAGGTCTATGCTTCCTTTTAGTTTCCAATGGTATTTAATCCATGCTTGTAGTGCCTTCTTAGTGGGCCATAATCCCATGAATTTGCAAATGATAGCATAGGTCCACATGTGATCCCTGTGCATGTGTAGGGTAGGATCATTTAAAACTACTCTGGGAGTGACCTCGGCCTTGGGTTTGCAAGGCCCCATCTGTGCCTTGTTTTTTGCTCCCCGTTTTTTATCTTCTTCCTCATTGTCTTTCATGCTGTTGTTCTCTCTTGGTTTGGTAAAGTCCTGATCCTCTTCCAGATTCTTATTCTATTCTCCTGAATGCCCTTTGAAAGATTCTAAAGTTTTCTTGCCTCTGCTAGCCACTACCTGCCTGTAGGAGGGAGTGGAGCTCCCCCCTTTGCGCGCCTCCATGGTGCTCAGAAACTTGCAACCCTAGCTATTCTCCTGCTTTTCGCTATTCACTCTGGATCAACTCCTATGGTACATTCATATAATTGTTAGTAATCATATAGATATATATTTTTCTTTCTTTTCCCTTTCTTTTACATATCACTTCCTATTTATATATAGAGGATGGCTCAACACTCCTTAAGAGTAGGGATGGTGGAAGAAGTCTGAACATCTCAATAGAGGAAAATATGCCCTTATTCTTATTCAATAATAATAATAATAAAAGAGAATTATGAGAATGAGGGAAGAACCAACATGATAAAAATAATCAATCGAATTAAGTTTTATTGAAAATAAAGACAACAAAGTGATATAGATAGTTGTGTCATTTCCTTTTTCTTATCAATACTAAGCAATCTCTTTAAAGATGACAAATTTTCTTTGATTTTCTTATTTTAGTAACCTTTAATTTTTGTGTCCTTGCATATATTTGTATCTTTTCCTTTAAAGTATCATGAAGAGTGAAACATTATTCACAAAAACTCTTAAAAAATGTTGTTTTTTAAGAGAAACAATGAAAAATGGACTTAAAAAAAACGTTGTTCCTTAGATGGAACAACTGTTGTTCCTTGAGAGGAACAAAAAAAAGAACATGTACACGCAAAATTTTAGTTCCTTTAAGAGGAACGAAAAAAAGGAAAAAAATTACACGGGAAACTGATGTTACTTAAGAGGAACAACAATTGTTCCTTAAGAGGAACAACAAGTAAAGCAAGTGCAAAATAAAGTGTTGATTCTTTGGTGGAACAACCTAAAAACACTCCAAATTGAAACTAATGTTCCTTAGAAGGAACGACATAAAGTAAAAAAAAATAGCGAAACTACTGCTCCTTTTAAAAGGAACAGTAGCTATTCCTTAAGAGGAATAGTGCAAATGTAAGCAGGTGATATTGTTGTTCTTTAAATGGAATGGCTACTATTCCTTAAGAGGAACAACAACTATTCCTTAAATGGAACAACTAAAGAATACACATGGATTGTTGTTCCTTTAAGATGAATGACAAATATAAGAGCACGCAAGGCTGTTGTTCCTTAAGAGGAACGACTACTGTTCCTTAAGAGGAACAACAATTGTTCCTTAAATGGAACAGTGAAAAATATGAACATGCAGAGTTGTTGTTCCTTAAGAGGGACGACTGCTGTTCCTTAAGAAGAACAACAACTGTTCCTTAAGAGGAACAACAAGAATAGAAACACGTGAAAATGCTGTTCCTTAAGAGGGACGATTGTTGTTCTTTAAGAGGAACAATGAAAATACAATCACATGGAAGTGTTGTTCCTGAAGAGGAATGGTTGTTGTTCCTTAAGAGGAATAGGAAAAATACAAACACGTAGAAATGTTGTTCCTTAAGAGGATTGACAGCTGTTGCTTAAGAGGAACAACAACTGTTCCTTAAGAGGAACAACAAAAATAATAAAAAAATGCATAGGTGTTGTTCCTTAAGAGGAACGACTGTTGTTCCTTAAGAGGAACAACAAACAAATATAAGTACACAAGATTGCTATTCCTTAAGAGGAACAACATGAAAATGAAATAAAGAAACCTTCTACTGCTCCTTAAATGGAACGACTGTTGTTCCTTAAGAGGAACAACAACTGTTCCTTAAATGGAACATCAGTAAAAATCTGTACAAAAAAACCAATTTATACAAGAAAAATTAAAGAGAGAAGTTTATTTAAAAAATTCAGAAACAAAGGAATTGTTCAGTGAATTAATGCTAAGGAGGGGTTATCTTCCTCAACAAGTATCTGCATAGTGGAATCTTCCCGTAATTGCTGGTAAAATGATTCCCGAGTAAGGGGTTTGTGATAAAGTCGCACTCAACGACTGTTTTCTTTGAAAGAATGTCTAGATCCATCAATGGTAGTCAATGTAATGGTGCCATTGTCATGCACCTTCTGTATCTCATAAGGTCCAAGCCATCATGTTTGGAGTTTTTTGGGGAAATCCTGAAACTTGGAATCGTATAGCAGTACCAAATCTCCTTCGTGGAATATTTTATTTTTAATAAGGGCATCATGCCATTTTGGTCTCTACTGTTGAATTAATGCAGTGCGTTAAAGAGCCGAGAGCCTGATTTCATATAACTCATTGATTTGTTGTAATCTATTAGTCTGGGCCTCATTTAAATTTAAACCCTCCTCCTATGTTGTTCTTAATGTTTGAATTTTGAATTCGATTGGAAAGATCGGTCCTTTTCCAACTACTAATTGATATGGTGAATACCCGGTGGTGTTTCTCCACGTTGTTCGGTATGCCCACAGGGCTTTCGGAAATCTTGAAGCCCAGTCACATCCGTGTGATGCAACTGTTTTTGTAAGTATTTCCTAAATCACCTTATTAGTGCTTTCTACTTGGCCATTTTCCTGTGGGTGGTATGGAGTTGTAATTTTGTGCCGAATGAGGTAATTTTTTAATGTTGCAGCGATTTTATTACCTACAAATTGTGGTCCTCCATCTGTAATTATGTCCCTCGGGAGGCCATATCGCACAAATAATTGGAAAAGAAAATGTATTACAAAGTCCTCTGTAGCTCTTGGGAGTGCCTCTACTTCAACCCATTTGGTAACATACTTTGTTGCAACTAGTATGTATGTTTTCTTATTTGATGATGGGTTAATAGGACCAATAAAATCGAACGCCCATCGTTGAAATGGCTCGATTACTAACTACGGGTTCAGAGGCATTTCATTAGATTGTCTAGGGTGTCCCGCTCTCTCGCAATGATCACAGGCTTGAAAAAACTTTTTAGCATCTTTAAATATAGTGGGCCAGTAATAGCTTGTTTGTAAAACTTTGTGACTAGTTCCGCGGTTTGCAAAATGTCCGCCACATAGTCCATCGTGGCATGCTTTCAGAATGTCAAATATTTCATCTTCTCGGACGCAACTTCTGATGTGCATATCTGCCCCTGTATGAAATAAGTAGCCCCCAATCCAAGAGAATCGGGTAGTACGCTGCACTATCTCTTTTCGTTCATTAGGCGTTAAATGCTTGGGTAGTTTTCCTACTGCTAAGTAATTTGCAACATCGACATACCATGGTGTTCTGACAATAACAACAAACAAATGTTTGTCCGGAAATTGATCTTTGATTGCTGGTGCGTCTGTTGGCTTTGGCATTCGTGAGAGAAAATAAGCTACATGATTCTCTTTTCCAAGTCGATCCTTAATTGTTATGTCAAATTCCTGCAAGAGAATCAACCATCTTGTGACTCTTCCATTTGCAATCAGTTTATTTGCTAAATATTTTATGGTAGAGTGATCTGTATATAAAATTACAAGATACCCAATTATATAATGTATAAATTTATTTATAGCATGTATTACAACTAAAAATTCTTTTTCAGTCACAGTATAGTTTAATTTAGCAGGAGATAGATTCTTGCTAATATAATAAATAGCATATGGCTTTTTATCTACTTCCTACCCAAGAACTACTCCGATTGTTGTGACTGAAGCATCACATGAAATTTGGAATGGTAAATCCCAATTTGGGCCCCTTAGCAATGGGGTTGTCGATACAAGCTTTTTCAGATCCTCAAAAGAATTGTCACACTTATCTGTCCAAGTGAAATCAACATTCCCTGTTAGTGCATATAAATGTGGAACAATTTGAGAAAAATGCTCTATAAATATTCTATAATAACCTGAAAAATCCTAGAAAACTGCATACCTATGTTTGTGTGGTAGGAGTAGGTATTAACAAAATTATCTGAATTTTAGCCAGATCTATTTGTATTCTAGCTGCTGAGATATAATGACCTAATATGAGTCCCTCGGTCATCATCATATGACACTTTTTGTGGCTCGAGCAGAGCCTGGTGGCAATACATCTTTGCAGCACCTTTTCCAATGTTTGTAGTGTTGGCTCAAAGTCATCTCCATAATATTATAGACATATTTGGGCACTTCAACCCCAATCTTATATGTCAATAAACTAGGGCTCTTTAACCCCTAAAAGTGTTGGTTTCATACCCTAAAGGATCATGGTCAACTATTTACATCATTCCCCAGAAGTTCCACCTGAAAAACCACACAGAACTGGCCAAAACTGGACCATACTGACTACTCCATTGTCAGGGTGTGATGCATATTGGCTCCTACACTAGCCAGGTGTGATGCATACTAAAGAGGACTTCTTTGGGGTGTGATAAGCGAGAATGGACAAATGTCCGAGACAATTTGCTAAGTGGATGCTCATGGAATCTTCTAGAAACTCCTCCTATGACACTTGCCTCACTGAATTCGCCCAGGGATGAGTAAGAGATCCAAGAAATCTCCAAGTGGAACCAAGAACAACAAGTGGAATGACACTAATAAAAAACCCAGATATGAATCACACCTTTGCACACATTTATAAATGGATCCCTCATCTGAGAGATCTAGAGGCTGGAATTTTGTAATTTGCAAAGAAGTACTAATAGTTTGTCTTTGAGAAAGAGCATTGCATTGTTGGGTGATCTTGCTTTTCATGAGGTGAAGAGGGCTTTGATGCTAGGAGGATGATTCTGGATCAGACAGCTGGGTTGTAATTCTCCCTTCATATTTAATAAAGTTCTTTGAGTTTTCCTCCATACAATCGTGTATTTGTGAATGCCATTGTATGTTCATTGTATTTCTGATTATGCATTGTTTATGATATAATAGATCAAGATGCTTTGATGGTGTTTTGTTACTTTGTTTCTATAGGTATTCTCTAAGTGAGATAAGTAGGAAAGGAGTTGCAAGCTTTGTCAAGGGAGAGAGAGATCAAGTAAGGAGTTAAGCAGAAGATCTAGGTTGGTTCCTTTGCCTCTCTCTTATCTATCATACATAGAGGAATTCCCAAATTGCTTTGATTGTTTGTTTCTAGGATAACTACCAATCCTAGAGGGGTAGCAGATCGAAAAGACACTAGTTTTCCCAAAAAAAATGGCAACTCCACTGGGGACAAAATAGTTGTTTTGTTTGTTGTTGTTGTTTGTTTTATAAACTATAGACGGAGCCTGAAGTTAGCCAGATATCCTTTGAATTGGTCTTGCTCTGCAATTGCATAGTAGATGAGTGCTGCTTCAATCAATATCTAGTTTGGTTTATGAATTGAACACTTGAGTTACAAGCATTCTAGGTGCCCTTTTGGTAGCTCAGTCGCCTCCCAAGATCATACCTCTGTAATTTGCTCTTTACTGCCCATAATATCTTAGCTTAACTCACTCAAATCAGCTGCAAATTTGAGCCAAAACCCATCTTAGTTGTGCTCCTTGGCCCATTGCACGGTCTGTCACTGTAAGCGAGTATGCATCGCACTTCCTGAGTGTAGCAAGTGCGATGCATCCCTATTTCTGTGAAGCATAGGTGCGATGACTGAGTAATCCTATTTATCCTCTTGAAATTTGGGGTTTTTGTCCTTATTTTCAACTTTGTTTAGTTGTTTTTGCTACTTAAGAACAATACCTCATTGTTGAAGATTGCTTGCATTACATAGATCAGCCTCCATTCATTAGGATTAATAAACGCTTTTATGTATTTGTCCATCATTTACAATCCTTTGTCGAAAATTTGCTTAAATTGATCTGTCATGTTGGTACACAAAGTGTCATATCTGTCATTTTGTGTCAAAAAGAGAAGTGTCGTTGAGTCTTCCTTCCCTGGATAGTTGATTGAACTTTTTGTCATGCATTTGATTTGATTTGTTAATGTTTGAAGTGTCAAAAGCATTTTCTATTCGAAATTGAAAAGTGATTTTAGTCTTCCTTTCCATTTTGAAAAAGAAATTGTCGAAATGTCACTTTGAGTAAAATATTTCAGATCTTTCATATACTTAGTTTTCCTTTTTGGTATTTTTCACTTTATGAGGAACGAAAAACAAATACATGCATTTGCAGTTGCATTTAGACTGTGTGCGAAAAATGATTTAGGAAAGTGCATTTAGTGTGTGCTCTTTGTTCTTTGTTTGAAAGAATCGTAATTTTCTTTCCTTAGTAGCTAGGATTTTCATTGCTAAAAATAAACAACGATTGTTTATCATTGTAGATTGCATTTTTAGGAATTTTATATCTACATCACGTGGTGAACCATTGAAAGGAAAACTTATAAACACGATCAACTCTAAAATAAATTTCATTGAACTTAACAATGCTTTGGAACCTAACGCAACACATCTAGAGGTCTAGGCTAGAGACGTGTTTCGACGTCGTAAAACCTAGTAACTATCATTTTCATTGAAGGTTGGGTGAATCTTCCTCTTTGATATGACAAGTGCTAGCACAGACTTGTGCTCCCCATATCATCGTGTATATATTGGGAGACCACAATAGGCTTATATAATTTATCCATAGGAAGCCGTGTCTGCCGCCTTATCAATTGCAATGCACTGAACACAACATTTGGGAAGATTGATTGCCATACATAAGTCCTTGGTAATTTCTCTTTAATTTATCACCAAGGTGTATATTGCAGTTTTGCGATTGGTTTGGTAATCCCTCTGTCTATATTTCCAGAGTAGTCACTTTCATTCCCTTTTGACTCATTAAAATAAAAGGTCCATCTAAGCACTTGTCACTTCGGGCTCATTAAAAATCGAAGGTGACTAGAGTCATCTTTAGCTTTTTCTCGACTCTTAAAAATTGAAAAAGCAAAGTTGTGTCAAAGCGTCATTAAAATTTATTTAATTCAAAATAACATCATTTTACCCTTAACTTTGAGTTGATCAAGTAATCCACAATCATGGAAGAAATTCAATCAAAACCCTGTCGTTCACAGAGACTAGCGAGTCAACCATCTTTGACTCCGGAAATGAAACCATTTCGAGAAAAACGGTCTCGTTTAACTGAGTCCATTTCACCTAATTTTTGTAAAACTTGTGTTTCAACATCATCAAAGACTACAGTTACTTCGATCATTTTTGGTATATCTTCCTTTAGAGAAGAAGTTCCGCAGTTACAAGAGGACATTAGAATTGATCCTAGTGTAACGATAGACACTTTTATACCTGAAACAACTCCATCTAGAGTTGATCCAGAGACTGAATTTCACTTACCTGAACATCTGGAAGTTGAGTTCCACAATTCAGAAGGTGTCACCTCTCCATTATCTATCACTACAGAAGCTATACCTTCTTCTGCTCCAGAAATATTTTACGGACCTGACGGTCTACCTCTTCCACCTGGACTGATTGTCATAGAAGAGATAATAGAGGATCTTCCATCCAGTACCCCATTACATTTTGGAACTGGGATCCATCTATATCCTTCTACTCTTGAAGTTAGTTATTTTAATCATCCTTCATTGCAATTTCCTGTCGAATCGCTAGGAAATCTTTTAGATAGACTAAACATGTCTAAGAAACCATCAACATCTAGGACTGTATCATTTGATACAGGTATGGTAGAGCTTCTTGCTACCATTCCTACTATGTTTGCTAGTATACCATCTGTCCTAACTAGTTATCGATCACTAGCTAGAGTCCACTCAGGGACTGTTTCAACGACATGGTCTATTCCTATTTGTTCATCTGCAATCCCATCTGGTATTTCTTATGTTGAAACTCAACAAATTGATCCTACATGCCAGTATCAATTTAGGAAGACTAGTCTTAAAAGACCGATATATCCTTTGAACACTGGACTGCCACCATATGGAAGCAAGTATTCTTTTTCATTGTTCCCTCCTGGAGAACAACCATATGAGAGTTCACAACAAAATTCAGGTCAAACTAGAATTACATCCAGTGGTTGGGTACCAATACTGTCGCAACAACCAAGGGTTGTATATTCAATGCAACCGGTCAAACCTATGTCAAATATTCCCACTACACCTGCTATTGTGACCATGTTGCAAGTACAAGCACTACCTGTTGTGTGTCAACCTCAAGTCTCTCAGGTTGCAATACAACGACCTCTTGTCTCTATGGCTCAATCACAACCTCAAGTTAGTTCTTCCTTACCTGGAATGACTCAGGCTCAAACGGGTGTTATCACCCCTCATCTTGGTCAATCTTCTAGTATTGGGCAACAAAAAATGGTCCAACAACCATGGCTGGTGCAATACCAACAACCGCAATTCCAACAAACCTACCGAGGACCTGAGCTACAAGGCTTTGTAGGAAATGGACAACCACATTTTCAAAACGGTTATCAACAACCACACTATAATGGTTACCAAAAACCTTATCAAAGTTACCAACATCAGGTACATTATGTTGGTATGCAAAGACCTACTGCTTAGGTGATCCCATTTTATCCTGGGTATGCTTCACCAAACTTGAACCAACAGTTGCCTTTTGTAGCAACTCTAGAATTACCAGATTTGAACCGGCTAACAAATGATCCAATTGCATACACCCCTTGGTGGCCAGTGATTCCTCATAAACTTCCCTTCAATATTACTAAATTCAATGGAAATCCAAGTGAAGATCCATCAAATCACGTAATGAATTTTCATTTGTGGTGCTCATCTAACACCCTAAATGATGATTCAATTATACTTCACCTTTTTCAGCAAACACTAACTGGTCCTGCAGTGAAATGGTATATTGAATTGCCTAGAGCTTTGTTTGATAACTTCAGCGCCCTTGCCATTCTTTTCTAACCCACTTTCAGTTACCCATAAGGTATGAAATGGGAACAAAACTCCTTACCAACTTTAAACAGACCACAACCACTCACATATCTGATCATATTCATGAGTGGTGACATCATCGACGAATGGTAAAGACGTATGTTCGTGATCAACTTTTAGCTGAGTGGTTTATTAAGTCCTTACTGCCTTCTATTACTGAGGACGTGGCAAAAGGAGGAGTTTTCACTGAAGATCAAGTCATTGCTTGTGCCCAATATTTAGACTTGATATATACTCAGTCTAGCACACTCTACGTAAAAATTCCAGATGCTCCTAGACTAGAATTTTCCGTTCCTCCCCCTCCTAAATCGAACAGGGACTCTCACGCCGGTGATGGTGTGATTGGTACCTCAAGCACACAAATTTCAAAGGCTCCATCTAGTAAAGCCCTTGCAGTTTCTAGTCAAAAAGCAAATGAAAAATCTCTTGCCTTAGAGATTAATGCAATGTCATCTGACAAGGGAAAGAATCCAAAGAAACTAGGGGGCAAGAAGAAAGGGAAAAATAATAAGAAGAAACAGGAGAATTCATCTCTTGAAAAATCTTCTGAGAACCCTAATGGGTGAAAGAAACCTCATGATCCATGTTACATATGTAACAAGGACCATTACATGAAGAATTGTCCACATCGAGCTGAGGTTTCGAAATTGTTAAAGACTTCAAATACCCCAGCGGTGTTGACTGATTCGTTTCCAAACCCAGAAATAATCTAGTTGCTATCGATCATGCTTCCACATACCAAGTGCTTATGCTATCCATCTCGAAACAACAAGACGATGCTTTGATATCGACAAGGAATAAAGATTATGGGAATCCACGAACGTCGAACAACAAGGCTAGAGATCAACCTAGTAGTTCGACAACAACTTCACTAGAAGTTGCTTCTCCCATCATTCTTGAATTAACTATAAAACCACCAAAGGGAGTAGTACATAGGTTGAAATTTAATCCTTGTGCTCAAGCTGCATAGAATTATAATATAGTGGAGGATCTAGCTCAGTCCCCATCCACTATGTCAACACTTGAGGTACTCCAGAATTGCCCCTCCCAAAAGCAGGCTTTTTTATCAGCAATAGGTGGGATTGATCCAGTGAATTCCAATCTTGTGGTCTTTAACCATAAAGGATACGTGCCTCAGTTACTGACCCAACTCACTTTGCTTATATAAGTAAAAGCCCTCAATAAAATTGTTCATCGAACAATCATTGATGAGGGGGCATCTACCTATATTATGTCAATGAGTTGTTGGAAAATATTAGGTTCACCACCCTTGTCACGATCATCAACGACATTAAAAGCATTCGATGGGAGAACATACACGCCATATGGGATTTTAAGTAACTTGCAAGTTTAACTCTGGGGCAAGACAATAGAGATTGAAGTCGAGGTCATTAATGGAATCCTTGACTACAATATCTTATTGGGAAGGCCTTGGATTTATGCTATGGCTGCCATTGTGTCAACATATTTTAGAAAGATTGCATTTCCTAGGTGGAATTACAATCGTTGAACAACTAACCTTTTTCCCCAACAGTTCACAAGCTATTAGAAGCATTCCATTGATCCATGGAAGTTCTCAATCACTTCAAAATGTTAGAGTAGGTCTCCTAAAAGACCCTTCCTTAATGGGTACTTTTGTCCTCCCGCCTCCAAACAATCTGGCGGAAGTGGCCACAGTGGAAACTTGTCATATGATATCTTCTACATCATCAAATATTAAGAAGAACTCTGGCCATTTTGATAGTGTGGATCACCGCAAGGTATTTCCCCAAGCCCCATAGAATCTTTGTAGTAATCAATTTTCTGGCTTGGGTAGCAAACCCAAATCAACACTCAATGAGTGTATGGATAGATAGGTCTCAAGAGTATGGTACCTCTTCTGATCCTTGGTCTCATATAAATTCTATAGACGAAAGAATCATCCAGTAGATGATGATAGGAGAGATGCCATGGGAATATTACCACCATCATTCCCACCTTCAAGATAACAATGAAGATTATTCAAGTGACCATAATCATCCTTCAGTTTTTTATTTTTTATCAAATACTGTAAATATAGTGTATTCTGAGCAATGTTATCACATGGTTCAAGATCGTTAAAAAATAAACCTACCAACTGATCAATGTTATCATATGGTTCAAGCTCATTAAAAAATAAACCTACCACTGAGCATAGTTTCTCCTGGTTCAAGCTCGTTAAAAAATGGATCCACCTTCGGTAAATAACCATTGTGATTGCACTACTATCAACATTTTGAGCCTTGGTTGTGTTTCTGCCATCACCTCCATTCTTTTGGCCGATCATATGCTTCCACTTGATTGTTTATCTTTTTGAGGAACAACTGCGATGAGTGGTCCTATTAGCCACCCTCTTCACATCACCATTTTTTGAGAAGTTCCAAGCTTACCTGGAACCAGTTGCTACCCTAAATGCCACTCATTCGTAAAAAATGAGTCTCATTTCAACTCTTTTCAGACTCATTAAATATGAAAATATTGTTGAGCTATTGGCCTTTCTAGCTCGTTAAAGTAATGGGAAGTGCCATCCCTCCTGTATATTTTAAATATTTTTCGGACCTGAGGGATTATCTCATGAAAAATCTCGAGTGATTGTCTTTTTTAGCTTGCTAAAGCTATCGAAAAGTCATCCCTTTTGTATTATTTTATCTTTTTTTCAGACTTAAGGGATTATGCTATGAAAAAGAATTGTTGGAGTTTCCTTTTCATCCCTTTTCAAAATCTCTAAACATGAAAAGGACTGAGTTATATTTGTCGTTAAACTATTTAAAACAATAGCGACAAACTTGCCCACCCAGACAAGAATGAGTTTCACTGTCGCTAGGCTTGCTAAAACATAGTGACAGCTTTGCTCGAAGGGAAAATTATAGAACAAGCATATGTTATCCTCCTCAAGATTGACAAAAATAAAGAGGTACTGGTTAGAGATGACTGGGGAAAAAGGGAAGAAAACTTGAAGAATTTTATGGTAGCTGGTTGATCTTGAACATGACACTTTCACTCCATCACCATGATTGAGTCGAGTTGGGTTATTCCCTTCACTGGTCATATCACCATTGGTCCTCCATACCATCCATCTTTTGGAGTTAACACTAGCAATCCATCTTAGTGTTGCCGATATGTTCAAGAGAAGTCATTCAGTTGAGAATTCACCATCCAGTTAATGCCTCATCCACTGTAATACCTTCACCCTCCATTTTTCATGACTGCCATTCCTAAACCTTGTGTCGTCAGATCGTTTTCACCTCCGGAAAATCATTTTCTTTGATTTGTGTCGTAGATGTGGGATACATTAAGGCCCTCCTATGATGAGTCACTTCTCATCGAAATTAGCTCATTATCCAAGAAGTTGATTTAGAAACAACCCTTTCAGTACTTTGAAGCTTGCATGCTTCAATGGAAAGTTTCTCACTTCCGGCGACAGGTTGACATCAATGACCTTCGACCAAAAGATTTTGCGTGATGTTTGACATCGGACCATATACTCACACCACATGAATTGTATTGTAGTACCTTGAGGGTCATTATCATTATCGATGATTTATCTTGCATCTGTTAACAACTTACATTATTGGCTAGTAATCAAGCAATGTCTTTCCATGTTCGAATTCAGAACATCTTTTCACGTTGATCGACTTGTACATCGGGCAAAGATTGAACAAGTTTGAAGACCCCAGATCTAGTTTCATCCATCTAGGCTACGATATATTCAGGAATATAAAGACATCAAATGTACACAGAAGCTGCACAGATGGTCATCCAAGCCAGGGATGATGACTCTACATATAAAGAATCACCAGTCTGCAAATGCAAACGATTATCTGTCCTATGTACATGAAAATGAATTTATAAAGATGAGCATGGGAATGCCTACCTCAGCTAGATCATGAAAATAATACATGATGATCTATTGCATTGTATCTGATATAGGTCACCTTCTAGTTCAAATACCTCGGATCCTCATGTTAAAGCATTTCACTTGATATCAAAAGATTTACGACTTCATTCTTTAGGGGGCAAATGTTATAGACATATTTGGGCACTTCAACCCCAATATTATATGTCGATAAAATAGGGCTCTTTAACCCCTAAGATTGTTGGTTTCATACCCTAAAGGATCATGGTCAACTGATTACATCATTCCCAGAAGTTTTACCTGAAAAACCACTCAGAATTGGCCAAACCTGGACCATACTGACTGCTCCACTACTAGGGTGTGATGCATACTGACTCCTACACTAGCTAGGTGCAATGCATACTAAAGAGGCCTTCTGTGGGGTGCAATGAACGAGAATGGACAAATGTCCATGATAGTTTGCTAAGTGGATGCTCATGGAATCTTATAGAAACTCCTCCTATGACACTTGCCTCTCTGAATTCGCCCAGGGATGAGTAAGAGATCCAAGAAATATCCAAGTGGAACCAAGAAAAACAAGTGAATGACACTAATAAAAAACCCAGAGATGAATCACACCTTTGCACCCATCTATAAATGGATCCCTCATATGAGAGATCTAGAGGCTGGAATTTTGTAATTTGCAAAGAAGTGCTGATAGTTTGTCTTTGAGAAAGAGCATGGCATTGTTGGGTGATCTTGCTTTTCATGAGGTGAAGAGGGCTTTGATGCTGGGAGGATGATGCTGGATCAGATAGTTGGGTTGTAATTCTCCCTTCATATTTAATAAAGTTCTTTTAGTTTTCCTCCATACAATCGTGTATTTGTGAATGTTGTTATTTGCGAATGCCATTGTATGTTCATTGTATTTCTGATTCTGCATTGTTTATGATATAATAGATCAAGATGCTTTGATGGTGTTTTGTTACTTTGTTTCTATAGGTATTCTCTAAGCGAGATAAGTAGGAGAGGAGTTGCAAGCTATGTCAAGGGAGAGAGAGATCAAGTAAGGAGTTAAGAGGAAGATCTAGGTTGGTTCCTTTGCCTCTCTCTTATCTATCATACATAGAGGAATTCCCAAATTTCTTTGATTTTTTGTTTCTAGGATAGTTGCAAATCCTAGAGGGCTAGCAGATCGAAAAGACTAATTTTCTAGGAAACAATAAGGTGTGAAATCATCCATATATACTTTGAGCCCTTCATTTATTAAATCTGAAAAAATGCTGAGTATAGCCCTCTGAAATGTGGCAGGAGCATTGCATAACCCAAAGGGTAAGACTCTGTAAGAAAATGTTCCCCAAGGACAAGTAAAAGTATTTTTATCCTGATCTTCAGGGGCAATCTGAATTTGATTGTATCCACTGAAGCCATCTAGGAAAGAAAAGAATTTCTTTCCTGCTAATGTGTCTAATACCTGATTAATGAATGGAAGCGGAAAGAGGTCTTTCTGGGTTGCTTTGATTAATTCTCTGTAGTCTACACATATCCACCACTTTCCATTCTTCTTTGGCACCACTACTAGTGGAGAGACCCACTTGCTATTAGATATTGTGTAAATAAAGTTTACATCTAAAAGTTTGTGTAATTCAGCTTTCACAATATCCTTAAGATGACGATTTAAAGTCCGTTGGGGTTGGTGAACGGGTATAACATCCTTTTCTATATAAATGTGGTGCATACACAACTAGGGATCAATTCTTTTCATGTTGGGATAATCCCATGCAAAAGCTTCCTTATATTTTCTCAGTAGTTGGACCAACTTTTCTTCTTGTTCGACAGTCAGGTTTTTGTTAATGTTCAAATTTTTTCCTAGCTCAATTTTTATATTTTTGCTATTGTACACAGAGGTGGTAGGTATTGATTGATCATGAGTGTCTTTCAAGGGATCTTCTTCTACATCATTATCAAATACTGCCTCAATCATGTGACATTGTAAATGGGATCTAGTTTCTGGTTGGTTAATGAAGTTGTTAATGATTTTGTCCTCTATTTGGTCTTTAAATTCGAGGGCATCTTCTATGGTTAATGGTGATCTAATGTTTTCTGTCAGGTATGATACATGTTTTTTTTTGTTTTGATTATTGTTAAACTTGGTTGGGTTGGAGGGTAGAAGGCTAAATTCTTGACATTACTCCCTCTTGCTATAGTCATGCTGCCCAGTCGACAGCCAATGTAAGAATCAACAGTTGTTAGCCAAGGTCTACCTAAAATTAAGGGATGCCATCCAGTCAGTTTTTAGGATTGATGATCAAGAAGTTTATAGGGTACTCCCAGGAGTTCACAGATACCATTACATCATGTAATGTGCCTTCTGGTCTAACTACTAATTGGCCAACCAACTCTAATAAGGTTGTGGTTGGATCTAATGATGTAATGCCAAGTTTTGATAGGTGGTGGTTGTTAGAATATTGATTGCAGCTCCTAAATCAACTAAGGAATTTGGGAAGGAGCATCCATTGATTTGCACTGTAACTATAGGATTCCCTAGGTCCTCATATTTTATAGGTGCTTCTCTCCCTGATAGTAAGTCAGATAGGGTGTTGACTACTTGGACAGTTGGATTAGTTGTTATTCTCCTCTTTGGATTTTTTATACATAATTCTTTGATGGTTTTTGCATAAATTGGGATATCTTGGATAGCTTGGAGGAGTGGAATTTTTATACATAAATTTTTTAGTTCTCCCAAAAGATCAGAATCAGGATGTTCTATTGGGTGAGTATGATTAGTCGTTCTGGGAATGGAGGAGAAGAGGTGGTTTCTTTTTCATGAGTTTGTTGTCTAACCAAATTCTCTTCTTGTCGTGTTTGTTCTAAAGGTAATGAATTTTCAACTTGAGCATTTTTTTCTCCCTCTGATTCTATTATGTGCCTAGATCTTAATTGAATGTCATTGCACTACCTTAATTTAGTTTCTAGTTCTGGTCCTTCGATTATTTGAACAGATTGAATCGGTCTATTATTGGGGTTCGGGTTGGGTTGGGCTGGGAGTTGCAGTCTTAAGTTGGTATGGGGATTTTGTTGCAATGTATAAGGTGTTGGTAGTGTAGGTTGAGGGAGAGGAATCATTCCAGCTCGTTGATTCATAGGTCTTTGCTAGTTTGATTGCCAGGTTTGACTCTGCAAGGTGGAAGGTGACCATTATGTTGGATATACATTGTTTTTCCAAAATGGTGGATAGTAAGGAAAGTTCAGCCAATTGGTTTGATTTGTTTGGTTTGGCCATGGAGATATGGGAAATGGCAGTTGTGACTAGCTGGGGAAAGGTGGTTGATTCTTCCACATTCCATTATATTGCAGAGCATTATACTAAGGAGATTGAAAAGAAGAGGATGGATCAACGGGAATACCTATTTGTCATAGTTGCCACTGGCGGTGCTGATTTAGTAGGTAAACTAGTTTTGTTTCTTCTTATGCATCTTTGTAGACTACTTTCAATCCTGTGAGTGAGGGGCAGCTTTCTGTGGAGTGATATTTTGCACAGATGGCGCAAACTTGAACTATATCTAGTAGGCACTCTTGTGGCATGTTTCTTTCTGCATCTAGGGCAGAATATCACCAAATTTTGCTTTGCTTTTGCGCGCTTTTGTTTAGCTTGCATGATGTTGAACTACGTTGTCAGAGTCCCTAGAATATTAGTTTTGAAATATTCTAGTAGATTTATGATTTTTGCATGGGTTATACCTCCATCGGGGACATTGCTATCCCTTGTGATTATGTCACGTTCTACTGGCTTTAGTCTTGTGCTGCCTCTGGAACTCTTGATACACAAATCAATGATGTCAGCAAAATTTTCCTGATATATGTCACCTTTGCCCATAATGTTTAATGTTTCAACCCATTGTTCTTTCATCCCTTTAATTAATTTAGTTTTTAACACATTGTCAGGCAAGGGTAAAGATGCATAAGGAGATCTCTGGAGATTGTATTCAAAGCGTTCTACATATTCCTCTAGTGTTTCACTAGGTCTTGCTGTCATTTGAAATATTTCATCCTTTAATTCTTTGGATCTACAATAATCCTGATATTTCTTTAGAAAAGCAGTCTTCATCTAATCCCAACCATTTCTAACACCTCCACCTAACACCATAAACCATCATAAAGTTGCGCCTTTTAATGTGGAGGGAAATAATTTTAATTTTTGAGGATCGGTGGTATAGTCATACCTTTGGCATAATACATCGAACTCAAACAGAAATGCATCTGGATCTTCTGATGTTAAGCCATGGAATGTAGGTATATGCTAGAGAGGAATGGCCTTCATAGGTGCATTAACTACAGTGTCCACAATGGGATATTGTAGTGTGGAGGTTTGAGGTGTTTTCTGGTTCTGGGCCATTTGATCAAAATATGTGCCAATATCCTTCTGGGATTTCTAGGGAGTTATTCCTAGGATGACCAGAAGGAGTAGGAATGACCTTAATAATGCTTCCTTGGTGTGGGATAATGAGTTTTCCTTGCCGAACTATTATCTGGGGGGATCTTGGCTCTTCAGGTTCTTTTGCTTTGTTTTGGATGATTTTGATAGCACTCCCCTTATTTGGGATATTGAGTGTTTGAAATATTTCAAGAGGGGATTTTGGCTCTTCTATTTCCCCTGTTTCTCCTCCTCCTTCACGAATATTACTAAAGTTCCCTTCTTGAAAATAAATTGTGCGAGAATTCTCAATTTCTTGAAAATATTTCTTAGTCTCTTTTGTTTTGCTGTGCACCTCAGCAAAGGCTACATATGGTGAACCTGTGGCATGAAGGGAGCTAGTAGGTTGTCTAGAAGCAACTTTTCTAGGGTCCACTGATGGCTGATATTCGGCTTGCTTAATGATATCATCTATGAAGGTTGATCGACAAAGGGTCACTGGTCCCTTAGCTTTGTTAGGTTTGGGTAGCGGTTTTGGATTATTTTCAAGCTTTTTCTTCTTAGTCATACACAAACTCAAATGTTTATTTCTACCAAAAAAATTAACAAATCTACTGGAAAGCAGACGGGGGAGAAGGGCTATCACATGTTCCGTACGTAGGTTCTTACCTTCGATTTTTAATACCCAATTCTCTCCTAGCAGGCACTCATTAGATGCACACTACTCTCTGAAAGAAGAAATGGCTACACTCTCCCTGGCAACGGTGCCAAAATGTTGAGGTATAAAAGGTGTCTTTTTAACTCCTATTTATCCCACATTAATTATCAATCCAAGTATGATTTTCTATTTCGAGAGTGTATTCAGTCTGAGGTGGCAATTTAATCCAAGAGTAATGTTTTCCAATTTGCAGTACAATGCTTCAAATACAAGAGTAAATGGATGCTTGAAATAAAACCTACTTGCAATTAAAAGAAACTCAATGCTCTGAACTAAATCATTCATTCAGGAAATTAACAACAAGTATCAGTCAAGGATGTAGTAGCAATAACTCTTTCCTCTATCAACTAATGTAAATGAAATCAAACATAAACAAGATCCTCAATCTGAGAACTTAGATAATAATAGCCAATGTTCTTTATAGTTGTTGCTCTCACACTCCACACTAAAGTGACTAATTGGAAATGACAAGGAATTAAATCAACAATGCTGCTAATAGAAGTGGAATAAATATTCTACTGTAACAATGATAAAAGCAAAATCAAATACTTGCAGAAAAGAAATGGACAACAATGCTATTTAGTAGAAATGAATAACAATCTCTAATGAACAGCAAAGTCAGTTTGCTGGAATGAACAACGAAGCTTTATAATTGAAATGAACAACATAACAATATAGTTTGCAGAGAGTAATAATCTTATTATGATGAAAAGGAACGACAATGCGATTCAGTTATAGCATATACGATGAAACAATTTATAAACTCTTGAAACCAGGAACAATAAAGCAATGTGATTCAAATAAACGGAAATCAAACCAAACCATCACATGACTACGATTGTAAGTAATGGTATATAATAGCAAATGGATCCACCAGGGCCAGACCCTTAGCCACAAGTGAAGCGCCACCAGATTACTTCAGTATATAAGAATGTAACAACAACCGACTTATGTATTTATCATATGCGAAAATGTTACAGGCAATCGTACTCTGTTTTAATCAACGAGAGTCGATGATCAAAGTGAAAATATAATAGTAAGTTCTGAATAATGATAATGCACTTTTTAATCTTTACAAGCACTATCCCTTTTATAGGTCAGGTGGATAAAACAAGAAATATGAGATAGACTTTGAAACAACGATCCCTCAAGATCAAGAGATCCTAAGGGATCTGCTCAATATTCTAACTCCAGTCAACTCTTTGTCTTCTTGCATTGATGCTGTGTTTTTTCATTTTTTATCCTTAATTGTGTGCTCCGATCTTGATCTACTTGTTTAGATACGACTTCCTGGTGAAGGAACAACAATTACTCTGTTTTGTCTTTTCCTCCAGAATGGTAGTTTTCCATTTCTTCTATTTCCTACATGGAAAAAGACAATAATTATCTAATTTGCCATGATCAATAACTCTCTAGTTTTCACTATAATTCTTCGATATATTACCATCTTAGAATATAAAGGAGTTGTGATTGAAGAAAAAGATAAGGAAATAAATGTCAAATTCATACCTTTTCCATAGCTCAATAGTCACCCTAATGTAGCTATATGCAATTTTTGTTTTTCATTTCGATGAATGTTAACTATAGGAAGGTAAGATCCTTCTAACACACCAATGCCTATTGAGATGCACCTCTTTACTAAATCTTTTTAGATGCAAATTATCCGAAAGTTTGTGAATTAATGAACCAAAAAAATCCAAGAAGGAAAACCAAAGAAACCAAAAAGAAACCAAAAAGAAACGAAAGAAAAAATTCCCAAGCAATAATGCAAAACACTCCAAAAGCATCATAACTAGCTCTTCAAAGCCCAATCAAGGAAACACACTCAAAGTGATCAAATTGAAAGCCTAAATTGAATGAAGGAAGGTCATGTTAATAGGCTAGGGTTGTAGGACAATGGCTCCACCAAGGCTAATGTTCTACAAAGGTCAAAACTAGACCCTAAAGGCAGAAAGGCCCAAACAAGGTCAAATGAGGGTGATACAAAACAATCAAAACACGTGCAAGATAACTTTTCAAGATGACAATTGCCCAACCAATCACAACCCCACCAAATGTGACAACAATAAACAAGTGAATAAAGAGATCACTTAGAAACAAGTCACAAAAGCCAAACAAAGGAAAAATTTAAATAAAAATAAGATCTTAGTTGTTACTTGATCAACTAAACATATTTGAAAAATTGGATCCAAAGATGAGGACAACAACCCCAACCAAAGCACACCAAGCCTTCAAGGAAAACCTTAGAGTAGAACCAAAGGAAGGATCCAGCAAGACCAAGAAGAGTATGCTCAGTTATGATACATTTCACAGTTGAAAGCAATAAAAACAAAAAAATCCAAGAAATAGCAACAAGTTCTAAAGAAAAACACCTAAAAAATCAAGCAAATAAGTTGAAAGAAAACCTGAAAATTAGGGAAAACAGATACAAAATAGGTTGATTATTTAATCAGCCATATATTCCTCATACAGACTCTGTTTCAGTTGGCTTTTTTTGTTTTTTTTCGAGGTAAAATTTAAATAATATTACATATCTATAATTATTTTTACCGAATTCTATACAAAAAAGAACAAAAACAAACATAAAAATCAATTACACGTGAGGGTGGAAGAAAAAAAAACTTGTCGATCTTCAATTGGCCATAACTCTCTCATAATGTGTCAATTTTCAATGGTTTTTTTTGTACAAAATTATGAGAGGAATCTAGATATGTGGTCAATTCAACCAAATTATGTACAAAAATTCCATAATTTTATTTTAAAGGCACAATTTGTTCTTCTCCCGTACAAAAAACAAAAATAAAATTCCACATCTAAGATCAGCTCAGATCTGAAACTAATAAAATAAATGGAGATCAAAATGAATCCAAAAAACTACAGAGAACTCAACGAGAACAAGAGAAAACGAAAAAACATAAAGAAGAAGAGGAGATTTCGAAACAAAGAGGGAAAAAGAAGAATGATCTAATTGAAATCATCAATTCTGTTGCATTTAATTATGCAAGAAGATTTTTATCCCTGATCTCATGCCTGATTGAGATCACTAGGAAAAAACTAGAATGGCTAAGATAATCTAATAATGATCCGCAATCCAGATGGCCATGCATGCAATTTCGATGCAATTCCTAATGCTACAAAGTATGAACAAGTACCTTGCCTCTTCGCAGGTTGGTGAAGCGTTTTGGGCCTGAACAAGTAGAATCCTTATGCTCCAATCAAGCTATCTCTTTCATCCACTCCTAATCCAAAGCCTACACACAAACACAACCAAACATATACAACAAGTGATCTTCCGCAGAAGATGGTCAACTCAAAATATCTAGAAATCACACATATAAATTACTGCAAAACTAACATAAAGGGAAGGAACATAGATTTTTATTAACCATATAAGTGAAAGTATATCAATATACCGTCAACAAATAATATCCTCTTCTCCATCTTGTAGGATGGTCTCCTCTCCTAACACAACAGAGCTCTCATGCTATAGTTCGGATGCTCTCTCCTTTTCTCCCTTTCCTCTTGGTGAGATTATAAAGGCTCATTCTATTCCCTAGGATAATATATCTACACAACTAGGGGACTGAGTAGTTAGGAAACTTCTAAAATGATGGACTCCTGGCCAAGTCATACGCAAGTGGGTCAAGTTGATCTCCTTGGGAATGGAAAACTCTAGAAACCTTTTTCATAATAATTATCTCAATTATGAAATAACTATTATCTCATAATTATAATATTTTGGCAAAATAATTATGAGAAATAACTCAATCATGTAATTCCACCCTTTTATGATGGGATAAATCTCACATAAGTAAAAGAAAAGGTGAAAAGGGATTCATTTTAGACAAAAAAAATGAGGTAAGTTGATATTTGGTTTCTCTCACTATAATGGAGTGGAAAATAGGGTTATAAATAGGTATATGTTCGAAGGTAGGATGGCTTCTTTTCTATACTCTAGAAAGTAAGGGAAAGTTTTCAGAGAAGGTTTAGGTGTCAGACAGTAAGCCCATAAAGCATCCACAAAATCATTATGCCAGTTCCTTTATGAAGAGTAAACAATTTTCTTAATAATGAAAATCATATTTTTATTATTTGACTTAGCAAGATCGTTACCGTGTGGATAATAGTTATAAGAATGTTTCAACAAAATGACATTTTCTAATGAAAAATCATAGAGTTTCAATGATGATAAATAAGTTGTATTATCCAAAACAAGTGATTTAGGAATGCCAAACTTCATGATGATATTATACTTGAGGAAATTAAATACTTCCTAATAATTCACTTGCTTGAGAGGAACTGCTTCTCTCCACCATGTAAAATAGTGTGTAGTAGTGAGAATATAGGGATGTTTCTTTTATGAGTGTTGAAATAACTCACTAATAATGTCGAATCTCTATTGTTGGAAAGGTTCTTCTACAGCAATGGGCTATAATGGGGAAACTGACTTTCTATCATGAGCAATGCATTTCTGACAAACATGACACTTGTAGGCATAAGCGTGAGTATCCTTGAAAAGTGTGGATAAATAGTAACGGACCCACATAAGTTTGTGCATAGTAGTGTCACCCACGTAATGTCCACCAGCTGGTCTATCATGAATATCACACAATACCCTTTATGAATAAGGTTCTTCCAAACATTTGAGTAGGACCCCATTATTTTTCTTCGTAAAAGGAACTCCATGTACGAACGAATATGATTTATTTTTGAGTGAAACAACCCTTTTTTATCGCGATGATAGATGAGAGGGAAAGGTACCATGCCCAAGATACTGGCACAAATCTTCTTATAAAGAGGTGGACGTATTGGTGGGGGTAGCTTGTTTGATATTGTACATCTCAATTTCCTGCTCCCATCTAGAAGGATCATCTTCTAGTGTCTTGACCACTTTTGCTTCTAGCTAGCATATACCATGGAATTTTATCATGTGAACTAGCTTGAACTCAATATTGTATGATTGTAAGCTGTTCATCTAGTTCACTCTTCTTTTACCTAGCTCTTGTTGAAAAAACAACAATCTAAACACTAGGTGAGGCACATAGATGACAACATGATTTTTTGGAAGATAAGGCCTGAAGTGTTTTACTACCTTGTATATTGCATAAGCTTATTTATTGATGGCCAGGTAATTTAACTGAGGTCCTTGCAAGCCGACACTCATAAAATATATAGGCCGTTCATTCCCTTGATCATCATTTTGCATGAGAACAATTGCAAGAGAGGTGTCATAAGCGAAGGTATACAACAAGAAATATTTACTGAAATTTGGACTATATAGTGCTGGAGCTTCTGCGATTACTTGCTTAATACGAAAGAAGGAATCCTTTTCCCTTTTATCCCATTTTTATATTGCATCCTTATTTATCACCTCTTGTAATGGTTTCACTATTTGTGAATAATATGAGATGAATTTATGGAGGAAATTGATTTTTTCTAAGAAGGACCGCATAGCTTTCTTACTCACTAGAAAGGGAATCTGAGTGATAATTTTGAAATTTTATGGGTCTACTTTAGTCCCTCTCTTTGTGATGATATGGCCCAAGAGATTTCTGCAATACATTGCAAAAATTATCTCCTTAGGATTTAAAGATATCCCGTATTTGCGACATTCCTCAAAAATTTGTCTTAGATGATGCAAGTGACCATATCTCTTCTTTGAAAAAACTACTACATCATGCAAACAAACCACAATTCTTGTCCAATCAATCCACGGAATATAATTTCCAAAGCCATTGGAAAGTATCTCTTTCATAGATAATTCCAAAAGGAATTCTTTTGAAGGTGAAAGTACCTCACTTTTTCCTAAAAGTGGTTTTATGTCTATCAAGTTTTTCCACTAGAACTTGGTTGTAACCAAAAAAAATATCCAACAACGAAAACATTTCCAACCCCAATAATGTTTGCAATTTTTTTTCCATTGATGGAACTGGGTAGTTATCCTTATCTGAGGCTTGGTTCATATTGCGAAAATCAACACATATGCATATTTCCCCAAACTTATTCCTTATGGGAACTAGATTAGAGACCGTTGTTGATTGGAGAAGTTTGAATATGGTTTGAGCATCCAATAGTTTTCTTAATTATTTCTGAATGAGGGGTTCAAGCATAGGATGAAATTTTCTCAATTTTTGCTGAAAAGGCTTGACCCATTCCTTGATGGGAATCACATGCTCGATTATTCACATATCCTAAGTTTGCATATCATCATATATCGCTGCAAATACATCTCGATATTGTTTGGAAAGGTGGATAAAATCTTACTACTCTTGAGGTGTACAACAAGTACTAAGATTTACAAATTTTGGATCTTCTTTCATGCCAAGATGTACTTGTTCGTGTAAAATCATAGATCTATGATACTTTGCATTTATTGTTCGCTTAAATCGATTTTGCAGGTCACATAAATTTTCTAGTTATACCACACCCTTTTCTAAGGGGTTTCCTTTACTTTCTTGCACTGACCCCTACAATGCTTTTTTGTGCTTGTCTTCATTAATAGATGTGCCGTTGAATACATTAGAGTTTTCCATAAAGTCTAGTATCTGCTGGTCATCATTAAAAACATGAAATTTAGTAATGTTATCAGGAACAAATGACCTATAAATAATATCAACTTAAAATCCATCCTTTAAAGGTGACAAACTAGCAACAACATTTACTAATGTATCATCAATGGCATTGCAAATTCAAGGAACAAAAGTAATATTAAAACCTTAGAAATTTGAAATTAAATCCCATACCTCTTGTTGATAATTCCCGAGATTAGGTGACACATAATCTATCATATTATGTACTTGTCACGTAACAATTTCAAAGTCATCTATTGCTTTGAGCGCTTGAACTTTGAGGTCGATGGCTTTATTTAAACCCATATTGAGTGCTTCATATTCAACAACATTGTTAGTGCACTCAAATTCCAAGCGAAAAGAGATCATATGTTTGTTTTATTACGGGTCTATTAAAATGCAACCATCTCCAGATACCTCCTTCCTTTTTTAACCATCGAAATACATTATCCAAATGCTAGAAATACTAGAGCTATGCCCTACACTAATACTATTTATGTATACTGTACAAAAGTCATTTGCACTAGTTCAATTTCAAGGAAGGAGGTCCAAATATGTATCTGGTGGGATGGGCAAAGGCTGTGCTCGATAACATTTGTGATTGACTTCCAGATATTTTATTTTTATTTTTTTATTTTTTATTTTTTATTTTATTTATTATTTTATTATTTATTATTATTATTATTTATTTTTATTTTTTTTTTTTTTTTTATTTATTTTTTTATTTATTTTATTTTATTTTTATTTTTTATTTATTTATTTATTTTTAATTTTTATTTTTTTTCGAAAATCACATCTGTAAATCCTACCGACTCGTTATGTCCCTAAAGTTCTGTCATGGTATGTTTCATATAGGACTTTTTCTATACTTGAACCTAGTTAGTTATGCCCTTATATGGAAGCCATAAATGTGTCTAGTCAGTTGAAAGTACCCTTGTATCTTACTAGACCAATCTCTACTCAAAAGTAAACCATAGGATTTAGGATTGTCCACAATCATAATCTCTGTACACTGGTTAACTCTATGGTTTTATGATAAATGAATGATAACATTGTTAATTTCACCAATTGCCTAGAAAAATGATCTATCTAGCTATATGATTCATGTATCAATGTTTTCCCATTTAGCATCAATTTTCTTAGCAACGGATAATGTCATGAAATTTGTAGATGCATGATAATCAACTAAACAATTATGGGCATTATAATTAAAGATTTTGAATATTAAAAAAAATGGAGGGAAGAGTGTGTTAGAATTCAAATTGACATCATTAACTATAGATTTGAGGATATCATAGAGTTACTAGACATTACTTGAGAAGAAAAAACTTACTTACCTATCGAAGAGTTCCATGAGAGTGCCTAGATAAGTAGTTCTTGCTATCCCGTTATCTTTGTGAGCTCAAATATTGAAATGTTGGACCAAGATCTTTTTATATGATCGAAAATGTTATAATCAATATTTTCAATCTTAAGAGGTTGTGCTAATCGATCTCGTGGTGTAGCTTTATTTGAAGCTTAAGGAATGGTTGACTTATTCTTATTGTTGGTGGAAGTGTTCTTAGAAGGTGGAACACTTTCTCACTTATTTTGTGAACTCTACGCTGAAATAGAAGGTGGTAAAATCCTTCGTAACACTTTCCTATTTAGTTCATACTCATAAATAGGTCCCTTTCTCCTCAAATTATAATGGAAAATTGATTTCTAGGGAGGAGCTTCACTCACTTATGGTTCATCAATGCATTGCTTGTTATCATTATAGATAACATTAAATATGTTCACTGAGTGTCCAACACCTGAAATTTCTTCAGTGGTGGTAGGTTCATTTTCTTCTTCAATTTTCTTAGGTTGTTCCTTTTCTAACAAGGTGTCAACAAGACTGGTCATCGTAATGTTCATATTATGATTCCACTGTGGCCACATTTTTTTTGAATGTTTCTCTTGGTGAAAAGTACAAAAGTTGTCCATGCCAAAACTTTTGAAATTGAAAACTATGTTAGAATTTTGAGTAGATTTAGTTAGTTGAGAGTTGTTCTTTTTAAATAAAGGTGGCCTAAAATACTTGCTTCTAGTAGTGGATGCCTCACTTGACCTCCTCTTTAATTTTGATACTTCATTCATGAGAAAATTCAAAGGCTTGATCAAGCTTTCCATATCAAAATAATCCTTCTCTTTAGCCTTAGTGGATGAGGCTTGAGTTTTCTTATTGGTTTCTTTGGAGTCTTTATATTCATCAAGATCCTCTATGTCTCCATTTGATTGCAAGTATCCCTTTCATATCTTTTGACAAACACATAAATGTTAGTTGGAAAGGAACAAGTATAATAATATTTTTGGATAGAGTCATGGGGTTGCACATCTGTAAGGAGCTTGTTCAACAAAAAATTAAATCTATGATTAAAATATTTTACTTTCTCCTTGTCCCCCATCTTAAGAAAAACAAGTTTTTTAACAATATGGTAGGAGTTGTATCATCAGTAAACTTTTCCAAAAATAACTTCTTAAACTTCCTCCAACCATGGATTTAATTAGTCGAAAGACTATAATACCATACCGATGCTCTACCTTCTAGAGTATATGGAAAAAATATACAAGCAACATCATTAAAACATACTTCAAGAATTCACAAATTCATCTGGAAATCATTGATATGATCTTCCACCTTTGTCTTCTTATCTGGATCAAAGTTTTAAAGAAACTTTTCCAAATGTTTGGGCATGCAATGAAGGTTATCCAGAAGAGAAAGTGGCCCTTGGGCCATCTAATCTAAGCCTTGATCAGCCATGTCTTCACCTTCTCCATCTTCCTCACACTCTGAATTGGAAGATCCTTCCCATTCAACAATCAAATATCCATTAGAATTAGGTAGATCTTATTCCCTTGACTATTATTAGTCAGAAAAGTAAAAATTTCCCTCGTCACCTACTACACTCTCCTCAATAGGTGTGTTGGGCATGGAACCCCCCAAAGGCATGTTTTGGGGTTCAAAGCCCAACTTTTGACCAAATCTTGTTGTAAAGCTCTGCGAATTGTGGGCGTGGGGCGCGAGAGTATGATAGAGTCATAGGGTTGTTCACCCTAGTTTTGTAATGTAATGTTAGCTAGATAGACCTACCCATGATCTGCGGACCATGGGATTGTATAAATAGAGTGAGGCTCTAAGTATATAACAATGAACTAAGAATAGAAGATAAGCATGATAAGTCTAAGTGATTGAGTCATAGTGCGAAGTGTGTCTTTGGGTCATAGAGTAAGAGAAGGCTCTACAGCTGAGTGCACGGATCCCTATAGCTGAGTGCGCAGGGTGGAGTCGAATCTATAACCAAGGAAGGAATTACTAAAGAAAAGTATTATCATAATTCTATGTATTTGTTCTTGGGTTAATGCATGTTTGATATAATTGGAAAATATATTGTTTATTTACTATGTGCACTTGTATGAATGGTTTATGTTGTTAAGTATAACTTAAAGCATGCAAGTAGGCTAAAATAATCAACTAACATTGGAATATTAGTAAGGTCTTGGGTAATAATGCAAGAGTTAGACGTTTAACCCCTGGGTAGGGGTGCGCGAAGGCAGTATATCAGGCTGCGAGGTGCAGGAAAGTGCACGAAGCAACCTGCGCACAGGTTCAAACCGCGGACTAGTCGAACTCATCAGACATCTCCAGGGTGTAGAAACCTGCTTCTGGTACCCTCCCATACTACTTCAGGTGAGACCTCAGTGCGCACTCCACGGACTGTTTCCGAAAAGTCCAGTAGTATCAGGATTTGTTTGGCTAATTAACTCCAACCTTGGGTCAGGCCCCAACAAGCCAACAAACGGTTCTGTTGCTGGGACCAGGATCTGCATAGAGATGCCTGATGTCACATCACTGGAATCTGACAAAGAAAGGAATTGAAGAGTGGTTGACAGAAATATTCATGAGTTTGCAGCATAGGAAAACAAGAATCCACGATTATCGAAGGAAGAGTGGTTAGATTTATAGTTATATAAGGAAATCCATGAAATTTCTTTGCATCCTTCCTTACTGAGTTGTACGACTGGATCGTGAAGCTAGCAGACAGTCAAGGAAGGTGTAGGCTTGAAAAACCTATTGTGTGGACTCTACAGTTGGTGCACAGACTGGAAGCATTGGAAGACAAGATCGCACACGTTGCCAATCACTAGTTGGATTGGATCATAGGAGGGTTCATCACCAAATTCGCGGTAGATACTTCGGTCAGCTATAGTGAGGCAGAGTGACGCTTCCTCAAGGGATTGCGAGATAATTACGTCAAATCTTTGAACACTTGGATTAAAATTCTACTGTGTGAAAAGTCGGTTATGCGAATAAATTGATGTTTGGGGTTACGTAGAGTGGGAGGATCTACAGAAACAAAGGTAGCACAAAACTCGAAAACAACCCCTTGATATCACCTTCGTGAGGGGATGAAAGGGAGCTCGTGGGGGTTTCACCAAGAAGTGCAATCAATCTGATAAAGCAGAGAATTCTGCGCATACCGCCCATACCCACACCACCACCAGTTTCACCATCTTTACCCCCGACTTCGCCCACACCACCTTCGCCACCACCGTGAAGTAGTATGGTTAGCACGATAAAGCTACCAATGTTTAACGGAGTAGGGAATGAAGATCCAGACCAATTTTGGTTCATGGTAAAAACAGTATGGGAAGCACAAGGTGTCATGGACGACAGTATAAAGAAGGTGACATTGGTCAGTGCTCTATAGGATTGCGCACTGACTTGGTACATTAAACATTCCAATGACAATTTGAATGCGGGGATAGCGGATATCCAAACTACACTAAACAAAGAATTTAGCAGGCTGAAATCAGAGGCACAGTCGATTATTAGATTCAAAGAAATCACGATGTTACCAGGCGAAACCCTATGGGATTTGGATCAAAGAATGAAGTGCACAATTCGCAAAGCAAATATGAACTTAACAAATGGGGAACATTGCGAATGGTTTGTAGCCTAATTAACATTACATCTAGGAACATGCTATCGCAACAAAGGTTAACCACTCAGGCTGAAGCTTTGGAGGTCACGATGCGATTGCATGAGACTCTAATACAAGATCGAAACCTGGGAGTCCAACAGATTCACACGCAGTTAAAGAACTTCTACCTTGAGATACAGAGTTTGAAACAAGATAGGATAGCTCACCCAAAAGCACATGAGGAGGTATGGAGCATAAAGTGCAAAGGCCAGGGACATGAAAATGACCATTGTCCAGTCTTCGCGAACTACTTGGCAGGTGGAGAACCAATGCCTTTGAGACTGTAGGCACAAGTAGGACCAAGTGTGGTCCCTGCATGGTGGTGCATGATTTTTCAGATAGGAGGGAATCACATTACATATAACTGACATCTATTACAGAAGTATACGCAGAATTCTCAGCACATGTTTTGTAATTTCTCCAGGTTAGTAGGCCATGATGAGCACACCTGTAGAAGTTACGAATTGATGATGGATCAGGCTCCTACCTACAAAGTTCAAGCCGAGACATGACCCTTTGATCAAAATGCAGATTTTAGGGGTGCAGATGAAGCCGAGGAGGAATGGGACCAGGAAGAGGTCATGACCAACTGATATGTAACAATTGCAGAGGACTGGGGCATTATGCTTGTGATTGTACAAATCCAACAAGACAATCATACTTATATTGTATGAAGTTTGATCATGATATGGAGGACTGTCCCATGCTCATAGCAAGGTTGCACGATAAAGAAGCACTCCAACCTCCCTCGAATCAGAGCTTGCAAATGATGAGGTCTGAGCCGCGTGAAGAAGACCTGAATGTAAATATCATGCTCCAGAGCGGTATCACGACAGGGGATGACAAGGGCAAGTGACCTACAGAAAGTACCTGGGTTTGCAAGGCTCTGATGAAGGAACCTGAATTTGATATAGAGCGCGCTAAAGAGACATTCATGGAAGCTAAGAAGAGCTTCACGGATGCCTCCACTTTAGGAAGTAAAGAGAGATTGGAGCCAGAAATGGACCGATCACTCACTACATTTTTGGATACATGCATGAAGCTACTACGTGACAACAAGGTTGTGAAAGGGTTGCAAGAACTTATAACTAGATGTGCTGGGACCAAGCTAGGAGAATTGCGTGTAGTTCGGAAGCTTAGGAAGCACACAACGTGAACAGGAAGGGAGATGAGACTGACCATATAGATCGGGGAATATGAAATGGATCAGGTAATTCTGGATCTAGGATCGAACATGAACGTCCTGCCAAATCAGACATGGGAGTGCATGGCTAGGCCTGTGCTGCAATGGTCTCCAATCTAACTACAAACGGTAAACCAAAAGTATTCTACCTATGGAGAGATTGCAGGGAATCATAGTAGATATCGAAGGAGCGAGTGTGTTGACGGATTTTGAAGTGATAGATATTGTTGATGACAACAATCCTTATCCCATGCTACTAGGAATAGATTGGGCCACTGACATGAATGGAGTGATAAATCTAAAGAAGCACAATATGATTTTTGAGAAAAAATCATTGTGCGTAGTGGTACCTTTAGACCCTGTGGAAGGATCGTGCTACACAGAACCAGTGCGCAACAATGATAACGATGACAATCTAGAATATATCTACAAGATAACCACATGGGAGAAGGATTGGGTAAATCTAACAGCGGATGGCAAGATTTCGTGGGAACGCGAAAGCTCCTACACCTGAGATTCAGACAAGGAAATAGAATGATGGTAGAACTAGTTACATGAGGTAACCACACTCAACTATAACATGATGACAAGGTCACTGCACTGCGTGGTAGCAAAGGTAATAGATCTGCCTATGTATGACATGTTGAGTGAGGTGGATGATTTCTTGAACAAATTTGAGAGAGAAGTACTAGAATAGCAACGTTTCTATGCTATGAAATGGGTACTACACGCTACGCTCGCAAGGTGGTGGGGTATGCACTAGTAGAGTTTTGAGGACTGGTGTGAATGCAGAAGGATGATGCACCTACAATTTGGGAAGCCTCAGATGCAGCTAACAGACAAGTATGTGGACGGGATGATCCAAGTGCACACCTCACGAAATGGACCAAGGTCTATGGGGAAGAGCCACAACCTGAGTGGGTGCACCTTTTCTATTATACCCTGGATATCATACCCATGAATTGGTATACTGAGATGGAGCTCCGCCATGGCATGACTGAATGGGACATCTTGCACGAAGGATTCCTATTAACCTTCACATTTGAGGATCATTGGTGGGATACTGTTGACGATGCGCTACAAGTAGTAAAAGAAGCTATCTTTAGAATATCCGAGGAGCCAATGGAAGTGCTTCAGCCGGAATGGGCGACCCAGCTGAGCTGCATGCTGGAGTGTTACAATGTAAATATTGAGGAGGATGATGAGGATCCATGAAGCATTAACATTCCAGAAACTGAAGGCTATTGCGAGGTTCAAGGACCATTGATTGAAGATCCTCACATCACCACGCCGCTAAAGACGAAGCTGGTAAACATTGGGACGAAGGATGAACCGAGGTATGCAACTCTTGGTTACTACTAGGATGATGCCATGGTGGATAAGGTCATTGAGCTACTCCGCGAGTACCAAGACTTATTCCCGACCAAAATTACAGACTTAAAGGGGATAGCTGGCGATTTAGGGATGATGAAGATCACCCTAAAACCCGACGCAAATCCAGTTAAGCAGAGGCCTTACCACTTGAATTTGAAGTATAAGGAAAAGGTCCACGTAGAACTAGACAAAATGCCCACAGCCAAAATTATTGAGCTGGTGGAAGAATCCAACTAGGTAAGCCCTATGGTAGTGCAGGAGAAAAAGCAGAAGGGTGAGGTAAGAATATGCATGGACCTCAGGAAGTTGAATGACACCTGTGTACATGACCAATTCTCGACCTCATTCACAGACGAAGTATTAGAAAATGTCGGCAGACAAGAAGCATATTCTTTCACTGATGGGTTCTCAGGGTACCACCAAATCAAAATTGCACTGGAAGACAGGGTCAAGACCACATTTACCATTGAATGGGGCTGCTTTCAGTACACCATCATGCTATTTGGGTTAAAGAACATGCGAGCCATATTTTCACGCATAGTTGTTACTACCTTCAAAGAGTATACCCATAAATTACTTGAGGTCTATCTAGATGATTGGACTGTCTTTGGATTGGTTAAGCACCACGTAGCAAGCCTACGCTTGATGCTAGATACTTGCCGATGACACCAGATTGCACTGAACCTTAATAAGTGTATGTTACTCATTCCTTTTGGGAACCTACTGGGACATGTGGTCTAAAAACATGGACTAATGGTAGACCCCGCGAAGATCACATTAATACTAAATTTAGAAGCACCGCAAAGTATTAAACAATTCCGCGCTACATTGGGACACACAGGGTACTACAGGAAGTTCATCAAAAGCTATGCCTAAGTCATTGTGCCGATGGAGAAACTATTGAAGAAGGACGTCACATTCTGCTGGAATGATGATTGCATAAAGAGCCTGGATGTCCTAAAGGGGAAATTGGCCTTTGCTCCAATCTTGGTCTTCCTAAAATGGGATGTGGAGTTTCATGTCCATGTTGATGCGTCATGTATCACGTTGGGAGCAGTGATCACACAAGAGGGCAGAGAGGGCTTGGATCACCCTATCACATTTGCAAGTTGTAGATTTTCCAAAGCTGAAAAGAACTATTCCACAACTGAGCCCGAGGGGTTGGCTATGGTGTACATGCTCCAAAATATCGGCACTATTTGTTAGGAGGACATTTCAAGATGTATACAGACGATTCCATGCTAAAGTACTTGGTCAATAAGCATGTGTTGTGGGGGTGCATATGTATGTGGCTCTTATTGTTCCAAGAATATGTCTTTGAGGTCGTGGTCATGGTACAACTTGGACGCCTGAATGTAGGACCAAATCACTTGGCGCATATTGAGACGGGCGAGGAACCTACTAGTTTGGAGGAAGGATTACCTGACACACAACTCTTTGCTGTGCATGTCGTGGATGGACACTTCAAATATATAATTCACTTTCTAACAACATGAGTGGCGCCGAAGGAATACTCCATCCAACAGAAGAAGGAATTGGTTGTATGTGTGACAAACTTTTCTGTCATCACAGGACACCTATACAAAATGGGAAATGATGAGATATTGCAAAGGTACGTGCTTGAATTTGAACGCAGTCAGATCCTCGCGGAAGCACATGGGGGCACCACAGGAGGACACTATGTAGGACGAGCAACCGCATAAAATATTCTCCACACAGGGTTGTGGTGGCCAACCCTTCATTAGGATTCAAAAGCACACTGTAAGGCCTGCAATATATGTCAAAGGACTGGTAAAGAATCGTGAAGGGATGAGATGCCTTTGAAACTGCAGATGACATTGCAGCCCTTCAAAAAGTGGGCAATCGACTTTGTGGGACCTATCAAAATCCAGGGAAAAATGGGCACGTGATACATCATCACTGCGATGGAGTACCTGATGCGCTAGGCAGAAGCGAAGCCAGTCAAACACTACATGGCCACTATGGCTGCGAAGTTTTTTTTTGAACACATGTTGGCCCGATTTGGTTGTCCAAAATTATTAATGAGTGATTGCTATACACATTTCCTAAATGAAACCATCATCACTCTCACAAAAGAGTTCCAGGTGTATCATTAGAAAAGTACACTGCATCACCCACAAGCCAATGGGGCAATAGAAGCCTTCAACAAAATACTGGAGACTGCGCTAACCAAAGTGTGCAACGAAGCGATTGGGACCTATGCATACTTGCAGTACTATGGGCTTATAGGATAATGTGCAAGAAATTAACGGGACAAACACCTTTCCAGTTAGTTTATGTCGTGGAAGCTGTCATGCTGATGGAGTATATTGTACCTAGTCTGCGCATCACAATGCTCACAGGTATGCGGACCACAAAGCTCTGGAAGAAAGGCTCACGCAATTGGAAGAACTTAAGGAGGAACATTTCTTGGCTAGTTTTCATTAGTAGGTACAAACGTATCGTGAAAAGGCCTGGGACAGCCGCCATATTAAGTTGCGCACCTTAAAGATAAATGACTTAGTGCTCCTGTATGATAGTAAGTTTGAAAAATTCCTGGGAAAGTTCATAATGCATTGGCTAGGACCATACGTGGTTAACCAGGTCACAGATGGAGGTGTAGTCCATCCAGTCAAACTAAATGGAGAACCTTTCCCGGGCAAAGTGAATGGCAACTGCTTGAAGCCATACAAAGGTGGGTCGACTATCTGACTAGCCGGCAGAAGCACAATCTTCACACTCCACGGATTCGCACAAAGGCATGGGACTATAAACATATGCAGTAGATACCACTACAAATGTAGAGAAGCAATTGGGACACAGAGGTCTCGAAATAGCGTATGCAACAGATCCAACAAGTAGCCGCTCAGTGTGCCTTTGACCTTCATGTAGTTTGAGAATAGTTGGATGAACTCCATGCAAAGATCGCCACGCTGACAGAGTGACTCGAGGGCGAGTCACGATGTTTGTGTTGGGGGCTTGTTGGGCATGGAATCCCCACACAACATGTTTTGGGGCTCAAAGCCTAAGTTTTGACTGAATCTTGTTGTAAAGATCCGCGAATTGCGGGCGTGGGGCGTGAGAGTATGATAGAGTCATAGGGTTGTTCGCCCTAGTTTTGTAATGTAATGTCAACTAGATAGACCTACCCATGGTCTGCGGACCATGGGATTGTATAAATAGAGCAAGTCTCTAAGTGTATAATAATGAACTAAGAATAGAATATGAGCATGAGAAGTCTAAGTGATTGAGTCGCAGTGCGAAGTGTGTCTTTGGGTCGTAGAGTAGGAGAAGGCTTTGCAGCTGAGTGTACAGAGGCCTAGTAGTCTGCAGTTGAGTGCGCGGACCCCTGCAACTGAGTGTGCAGGGCAGAGTCGAGTTTGTAACCAAGGAAGGAATTAATAAAGAGAAGTTTTATCATAATTTTGTGTATTTGTTCTTGGGTTAATGCATATTTGATATAATTGGAAAATATACTATTTATTTACTGTGCGCACTTGTATGAATGGTTTATGTTGTTAAGTATAACTTAAAGCACGCAAGTAGGCTAAAATAATCAACTAACATTGGAATATCAGTAAGGTCTTGGGTAATAATGCAAAAGCATGACATTCAAACCCTGGGTAGGGGTGCGCGAAGGCAGTATATCATGCTGCGAGGTATAGGAAAGTGTGTGAATCAACCTACACACAGGGTCAAACCATAGACTAGTTGAACTCATCAGACATCTCCAGGGTGCAAAAACCTGGTTCTAGCATCCTCCCATACTACTTCGGGTGAGACCTCAATCCCTACTTCGCGGACTATTGCCGAAAGGGCCAGTAGGATCATGATTTGTTTGGCTAATTAACTCCAAACCTGGCTCAAGTCCCAACAAGCCAATGAGGTGGAGGTTCCTCTTATTGAATTGTCTCTTTGTGAGAGTCTGCTAGCTCCTTAAGAGTGGCGAAAACCAAATATTCTACTGAAGAGACTAATACACCAGTACAAGTTGTTCCTTTCTTTCTTGGATTATGAGGAAGATTATGAGTAACAGGAAGTAGCCCAAGAGCTCTTGCAAACCAACTAGTAATGGCTAAATTGTTTGAAGCTCATCGTAAGTGACTTAAAAAGTTTGTTCCATACTAGGATGAAAGGACCCTCCTATTTCAGGAGAATGAGTTGGAATGGAACCCAGTGTGTTACTTCCTTGCACAAAAGATGAGTTGTTAGAATGCGATAGATTTTTAGCCATAAAAGGTGGTTTCCCTCCTTCTAACATTAGAATGTTGAAGGTGCTGGAACCCACCACCATGCAAGGAGGTCTCCCCGATGTGAAGTCCTAATGGACTGCACACCATTTGGTATAGTAGCCCTTCCAAAAATAAGGCCCAAATACCATTATTCTTAAATATGTTCCTTGGTTGCAATGGTTAGCACAAGAGATGTGCATGTACTTTTGAATGAACAAGTGAGTATGCCTTGTGAAATTTTTAATTGTAGAATGTATCGAGGTTCTTTCACCAAAGGGAGACGAGTGTGAGCCTATAAGAGAAGAGTAATAGGACTAATCTAATAAATACACATGAGGATATACATCTAAAATAATCATTAAAAAACTAGTGAAATAATTCACGTAGCAGTAACGATCGTTAAAAGACATACACGACACATTCAATAATATAAGCACCAAAACCACCAAAATAGTTCAATTTATTTAGTACAAAATAAAAAAAAAACATAGACCAAAAAAATTCAAAGGGTAGTGTTACAAAAAAAATTGTCACCATGACTTTCTACAGTTTGTGTGAGTCCATCAACACTCTCCTTTGCAAGTCTTGAACCTCAGCTCTTCATGTCAAGCCTTGAAAATGGGAGAAAGACCTTAAAAATATCTCAAATCCTGGTTTCGTACTTTCTCCTAGCCTTGCCTGCGGTGCCGCACCCAATGGTCATGTTTCCTGCGAACCTGACCGCTCTGTCTATTGAGTAATGGGGGATAACCCCGCTAAAGGTCAAAAAGGCACGAGTTCATTCCTAAAAACTCATCTTGGGTCACTTCTAGACACTTCTAGAAGGAATATTACACTGGCAAGTTTGCTCAACCTTTGTTCATCCATTCCATAAATAAGGGAGATAACTCCATGATATGAGGTGCTTATCCCATTGAAGGAGGAACTTATCCCTTCAATGGTGGACCTGCAACTTCCTCCATTTGCACTATAAATTCATGCATTAGGCTGGTTGTAGGGGAGGTTGAAAGCTAAAGATTCTTGAGGGTAAATGCTACTGAAAGCTAGGCTTCCTTTTTGAGCTTGTGAGAGGAGAGATCACATACCTTTCATGTCATTTGGGAAGTGAGTGAGGCTTGTCAAAGTAGAGGAGACTCCTGCTGGACCCTGGAAAGAGCTTGTGCAACATCAAGGCAAAGGTTGTAAGGTTCTTTTATTCATAAAGTTAATACAATCAAGTTTGTTTTTCTCAATGAACTGTCTCTAATGGTTTATTTTATGAGCTCCTTGATCTTCATAATGAACATGTTTTGTTATATGCAAGTATGCTTTGATGTGTGCTTGTTTGTGTATGTAGGTTATTAAACGAGAACTACTTGAAGCTGTTGGGATAAAACTACCTCAAACAAGCGTTGGACCGAGGTAGGGTCTATTACAGCTCTTAGTATTCATTAATGAATTGAAACATGTTTAGAGAAAAGTATATTTTCTTGTGGTCTTTGTTGCTATATATCATTAGATACTAGGGAGATCAGTCTTGTCCACAAGAACGATTTATCCGGCCAAAAAATTGGCGACTCCACTAGGGACTAGTTTGTTTGGATTTTGATTTGTCTTTGCTTTGACTTGAGAAACTGAAGTTTTTGTTTCTGATTTTGCCTTGATTGGTGTGAGTTTGGGTATTGGTTAGATCCTGGTTGGATTTTTATTTTTTGAAATTTTGGAAGAGGACTGCACCCTCTGAGTCAGTTACAGTGCGGACCTATCCACACTGTTACAATTTAACACAGAGCAGCACCGCACCTGGTTACTAGATGCCTGCAAACCCCTGTCAAAAATTTGAAAAAATTGAGATCCATCTACCCAGTTAGGTTTAGTTTGTGTCCATAGTTGTTAGTATATGCCCAGACCTGCACTTGTCTTGACAAAAGTTCCTTGTGAGTTAGTTTTCATTGGCATTCTTGTTTGGAGTGATTTTCTAAGAAGTTTTGTCTGTTGGATTAGTTTTTTCTTGGTCTTTGTAGTAGCTCAGAGATCCAAAGCCTTAGAGCCTCAGATCACCCTGGTCTCTCTAGTCTTCCTGCTGAGTTTGACTAGATTATGAAATCTATCCGTGAAGAGATCTAAATCCCATTTGTCTCTTTTGAAAAACTTTGATTGAACTTGATTAAAAGTTTCAAATTTCATTTTTCTATTAAAATACAGTTGGATGTTTTTGATTAGTTTGTTGAGCTGAACAAATTGATCCTTAGTTAGCTGAAACACTAAGTTGAACATCCTCAAAAACATTTCAAGTTTCTTTTCAATCCATTTTCATTTAGATCTCAATATTTGATCATACTTTTGAGTTTTTCGTAGAAATTATACAAGCTTGTTGAAAATTTGTTTTCAATAGTTTTTTTAGAGTTTTTCTAGAAATCTTAAAAGCTCTCTTAAATGAATTGCTTATTCTTGTAGTTGTTGATTGTTGAAAAGAAAAGGGATTTTCTGTGAGCGTGATTAGTAGTCTCGTTTTTAAAGTTCGTTGGAAAAGACAAAAAGTTTCCTTTCAGTTGTATGTTAAGAGAAATATTTGATTGTATTTTGGACTCTTCCTTAGCTAGAAGTTCATTGAAAAGGAAAAAGAATTGTTATCATCTTAGGTGAATTTTTTAGTGTTTTGGAGTCGAGTCTTCATACCATAAAGTTTCATCTCTACACCCATTGACTTAAGGAACAAACAATAAAATTAACGCTTAATTAAAATTAATCTAGCACTCTTTTTATTTTCTAGGGATCTTTTCACCAACATAGCTTAGGCTAGTATCTTGGAGTAGGGAGTAATTAACTTTCCAAGATAGTTTAAACAAACAAGTAGTCGATCTTGCGGTAGGGAGAAATTCCAATTGTTACATCTATGCTCTGGGAAATCTCCTCTTAAAGGAGATGCATGAGATCATATCCGAACCAGTGTGGGAATCAATCCTTCCTCATTGGGAACGATAGAAGATATTCACGTATTAAAAATGGTAAACCTTGGATTAACCATTGTCAAAGAGCCTGGGGTCACTTGTTGGTAAACCTTGGATTATGTCAAGGAGCCTTCAAGGGGATTGAGCTTGATACTCTGCCCTTGCGTGCGTATCGGATCGTAGACTGTTCCCCCAGGTATATTTGTTTTCGTTGGTGACCTTAGTGACCATAATATTTAGGATTATTTCCTAGGTGATGGTGGGGGGAAGATCCCACTATACCTGGAGCAGACATCGACTAGACTCACTTGGAATCTCTGGGGGGTTATCTTCACTCGAGATGGTTATAGTGGAGAAACTTGTGCCAGTCTGTTTCATTAAGCAGGTTGTCGGGGTAACTGTTCCAACCGCCATTTCTGTATTGAATTCTGCGACGTTGGATTTCATCACCAACTAGTGTTTTCAATTCAGAAAGATATTTTTTGTGTGTGGTTTGATCTCCTAGATTTGTTAGGCATGTGCTTCAAATTGTTTGGTTCTTTAGAGACTTTAGGTGTTTTTATTGAAATTTTTCTTTGTTTTCGTGTGAAGTAATTAGATTAATCGTGGTTGAATTACCGAGACAATCCCGTCGACTACGGGGGCAACCTTCTGAATTTACACCAAGTCAACTGGAAGGGCTGCGAGCCCTTGCCACACATAGTGAAAGTAGGGTTGGGTCACCGGAGGTCGGAGAGTCTTCGTTGATTGTCCATTCTGATTATCTAGTGCAAGAAACATAACATATTTCCGAACTGATTTCATTTTCTGAGGTTACTAGTAGTATCATTACTACTAGCTCATTAGCCAAAGAACCTAAAATATTTGAACCTGAAACTGAAATTGCTGCTACTCCATCTTCAGGATTTGCTTCTCCTGTTTCTAGTGGTCCTAGTTCACCCAGAGTAGAAAATATTATTACCAAGAAAAATCTTTCTGGACTCATTTCCATTGAAGAAATTGTAAGTTCGAGTCCGAACGAAGGGATAAGCATCCCTGAAAATCAACCAACTATTTGTTATAGATATGATATTACTTGTTATAGATCTGATATGAAAATAGAAATATACCCAAGAAATAACAAGATAGAATTAGATAGAAATGATTCACTTTATTGATATCAAAACCATTAAGGTAGGGCAACACCATACATTCACTCCTTAAGGAAGGAGAACACTCCACAAGCCATATGCCTGTTGATACAATATTCATTGACACAATTCCTTCACTATCTCCCATGTGGAGTCTCTAGCCTCTATATAGGCCTCATACATACAATACCATGGATCATTACCATGGTTCCCTCATACCATCCACTAATACCATGGGTCCATTACATTAATATTAACTATTTGTGGTCCCTTACATGATATGGGTTAACCACCTTATTTATTACTATGGCCCATCCCATTATTACATTATGACCTTGGGCACCTCCCTTGGTACCCCATATTATCCCCCCTAGGTATATAACATTCCACCCCCCTAAGCATGTTTCGTCCTCGAAACATGTGAAGAACACAAATAATAAGATCTACTCAAAAGAGTAGTCCACTGGTACCATGCACGTGCATCTAGCCATCCAAGAGAAAGGTGAACCCTCGATCTCGCTGGTGCCTTGCTCGCTTGATATGGAAGTTGACCGTGGTAGCTCTTCTGTGTTGATGTGTAGTAGGTGGATCTTCGCTCCTCGCTATCCGTCATACGGGGGTTGTGACTACTTGGTTTCCATCTTGATGATTGTCTTGCGGGGTGATGTGGGAGATGATATGTTGAAGTTTTAACCCACGGTGTCTTTTTCTTTAATTCACCCTGCTGTGGTGCCTGTTGTGGTGTCTTCTTTTCCAATATGACTTCAACTACTGAACCCTCATAAGATGTGTCAGCACCTGCTACCTTTTCGGCTTCAGCCTCTGTTTGTGTTTGATTGTCGACCATCAACTGCTCATCATCTAATATGTCAGTCCTTGTAACATCTTCTGCTTCAACCTCCTTGGACTCTACCTGCTTATTAATGGAAATATCCTGTAATGTAATTTTCTTCTTTTTATACCAGAGCTTTAGGAATTTCTTCTGCACAGCAATATTTATAGTACCCACTAATTCCATCCAAGGGTATCCCAAAACAACATCCATGTTATCCATATCTGAAGCATAAAAATCACCATGAAACACATACTTATCCATAGAAAGTTTTAAATCCTTATAAATTTGAACATCCTTATCATCAACCTGTGTATTTTCAATATGTTTTGCTGGGACTTGCAATTTTTTTGCCAAATTAACATTGATAAAATCATGTTTACCACTAGGATTGATAGAAAAAATGATCTTCTCTTTCTGAATCAATCCATGAACCTACAGTAAGGAGATACCCTTAGAAATTAACCCCTTATGTGTCTCATTCTCCTTTTTTCTAGCCTGGGACCATTTGTCCAAAAAGATTTTTTCAAATTCTGCATCTGAAAGTGTGATCAACTGTTGGTAGTCAAATGATGAAGTCCACTTTTGAGCCTTATCTCTCATATTAAACATCATTGGAAGCTTCCAATATGTCCCATATGTGGACCTGTGTCTTTGTATGAATTCTTCAATAGTAGGACCATCATCTTTTCCTGTAAAATACAGAGTCTTCATGAAGAGGGTTTTGAGAAAAAAATCGCTGACTTGGCAATTTTTTCACAAATAATCCAGATCTGCAATTAGATTTAGCCTATATTGCACTAGATCTGATCTGCAAACTCGCCGCCCCTAAAATCCTACAAAAAAAAAAAAAAAATTCTCCACTGTTTGCCCAAGAAAGTTCTCTGATACCACTTGTTATAGATCTGCAAATAAACCTAGAAATAATATGAAATGATTCTTTATTGATCAAACCCTTAAGGTAGGGCAACACCATACATTCACTCCTTAAGGAAGGAGAACACTCCACAAGCCATATGCTTGTACATACAATAATTCATTGACACAATTCCTTCACTATCTCCCATGTGGAGTCTCTAGCCTCTATATAGGCCTCATACATACAATACCATGGATCATTACCATGGTTCTGATCCGGATTTAAACAGGAACGCAATAAAATACAGAGATAACCATATACACAAAGATGCAGCGGAAATAATACTTCATTTCATTAATGGAAAA
>APFE030095327.1:51988-69785 GCA_000404065.3 Pinus taeda
TTAATACTAACTACTTGTGGTTCCTTACATGATATGGGTTAACCACCTTATTTATTACTATGGCCCATCCCATTATTATATTATTACCTTGGGTACCTCCCTTTGTACCCCATATTATCCCCCCTAGGTATATAACACTATTGAACTTAGGGAGTGTGAATCTATTTTCTACAGTCCCATTAGAGGTGACGCTTCGTATATTTTGTTGACCAATTTCTTAGAAAATCCAGGTCTCGCGTCTTCACCACCTCGATTTCCTTTCCATCCAACACCCAGAGGTTATTATCCTCCTTTGACTATGTTGAGAAAGTCATCCTTGTTTACTCAGATGCCAGAAACCTTCTTACATGGCAGTCCTTCTGTTCCTCCTGGGTATTAGTCTGTATCTGGTACGTTTTCAGGAGCTTCTCCTCGACCTATCGATTATGATGTATCTCTTGGTCATAACGGAACTAAACCATTAAGTGTCAAAGAGATTCTTATGATGTCTGGTACTACTCCTAATCCGCAACCTCAAGGTAGTTCAATACTGTCTAGGGGGCAGCCGCAAGGTACTCCAATACCGCCTAGGCGAAACCCCAGGGCAGTCTATTACCGCTTGGGGGGAAACCTCAAGGACAGTATGTTCCTATCAGGCAGTATTTTCCTCAAGGTCAACCCCAGTATCAATATATGCCTCAAGGTCAATACTAGCCTCAAGGTCAGTACCAACCCCAAGGTCATTACCAACCGCAAGGTCAGTACCAACCTCAAGGTCAATACCAACCTCAGGGTCAATATCAACCTCAAGGTTTTCAGCCACCTTCAGGTTAATCATTTGTTCAAGGACCCAGAAATGTATCATATAATTATCAATCTTACACTCTACCTGGTTTTCGTCCTCAATACGTTCAACCTGTTATGGGTCCATACCCCGGAATGAACGTGGTGTGGGATCAATAGACTCCGCAACCCAGTGTGTAGTTGTCATCTAAATCTGGTCAATATTTTGTTTCTGGTTCACCCCAGCAACCTATCCAGCCTACTACTCAAACTACTACACTTGGGGCAACTCAATAGTCTAGGCCTAGTTCGCCTCGAACTCCATCCCAAACGTCTGCTGAAACTGCTGCGGCTTCTGTTCAATCCACTCCATCAATTTCTGGAGTATCAGTGGCTCCAGTTTCTACTGCTCCTGTATCAACTCCTCAGGCCTCTTTACCCCTATCTGGACCTACAATCCAGACTCTGGTCTCCATGCTTGTAGGACAACCTGGGCCTAGTACGGTTGTTACAAGTCAACCACAATTTACTTATCAACTGTACCAAGGGCAGTACCAATTCGGCCCCACTGTGCAGAACCCGGCTTATCAATATCAACTGTACCCTGGTTATACGTATCAACAACCTCAAAAACCCCAGTACGGTCTGGTTAATCTTGGTTTTCCAGGAGGATATAATATCCCAAATGCAAATCCGATACCAAGCTATCCTAGATATCCTCCTCTTGGGGCTGGTCTTATGACCCCAAGTTTTCGGGATCCGAACCGTCAGTTACTGTTTATAGCAACTTTGGATTTGCCTGACTTGTCACGCCTTACGAACGATCCCATCAATTACCTTTCATTTTGGTCGCCAATGCCGAATAAGTTACCCAGTGATATACCAAAGTTTGAGGGGAAGCCAGGAGAAGATCCGTCTAATCATGTGATGACTTACCATCTCTGGTGTGCATCTAATTCCATTATCGATGATTCCATTCGTCATCATCTTTTTCAGCGCACTTTGATTAGCGTTGCAACCAAGTGGTACATTGAGTTGCCATGAGGCTCTTTTTACAATTTTAGTCAGTTAGCCACTTCCTTCCTTACTCATTTTCAGCTGCCATTCTGATATGACAATGGCACGAAATTATTAACTTCATTAAAGAAATTGACATCCACTTATATTTCAGATCATATTCATGAATAGCGACGTCAACGTCGTTTAGTGAAAGTTTTTATCCCAGACCAAATTTAGGCAGAATGTTTTGTAAAATCATTATTACCCAAAATAACTGAAGATGTAGCTAAGGCAGGGATAGTTACAGAAGAGAAAGTAATTGCTCAAGCTCAGTACCTTGACTTAGTTTATACGCAGTCAGGTATGTTACATGAGAAAATTCTCGACCTTCTGAAACAAAATCAAATAGATACACCTCCCTCAGGGTCTCATGCCACTGACGGTATGATTGGTACTGTTAATACCAAAAGTAAGAAGAAATCCTCCAAGAATTCTTCTCCTATTATAACTTTACCAGATTCCCCTAAGGGAGAGTCTTCACCTGAAATTTCTGCTGATGTTCATGTCATAGAATCATCCATGACCAAATCAAAATCTAACGGAAAGAAGAAAGGTAACAAGAAGAATAAGCATAACTCAAAGGAGAAATACGATAAACCTGAATCTACTGACGAGAAATGAAAACATCGATATCCTTGTCTCATCTGCGATGAGGAGCACTTTACAAGGGATTGTCCGCATCGTGCCGAGGTTGCGAAAATCATCAAAGGTTCGCAAACACCTACTGTTTTGAAGGATCCTTTTCCAAATCAAGACAGTAAAATGATAGGTTCTTCCTCTAGTGCCTCGGAAGAGCCCATAATGATGATGTCACATGTAAGGATTGCGACATGATCGCAATATTACGGGAGTAAAAGTCCTCTTGGTTGTAAGGAAGCTGAATTTTCTAATTCCAATCCATCAACCTCAGCTCCGTCTGGTTCTGATCCACTACAGATTGAGAAACCAAATCCCGACTTAGTAATCAAACCGCTCGCTAAAGGTATACTTCGAAAGTCAGCTTTCAATCCACATGCGAGAGCTACTCAGAACTATAACATTGTTGAAAATTTAGCTATTTCACCTTCAGCAATGTCAGCTTTGGAAGTGCTGCAATCATGTCCAGCACAACGTAAAATGCTACTGTCGGCTATAGGAGCTATTGATCTTTAGGACTCAAACCTCGTAGTCTTCGATTTAGAAAATGTCTTCCTCATCAAATGGCTTTCCAGATTCCAGTGTTAGTAAAAAACAAACCTTGTTTTAGGACTGTGATTGATGAGGGAGCCTCCATGTGTATTATTTCGATACAGTGTTGGAAAACCATTGGTTCTCCTACACTTAATCAATCCCCAACAATTCTAAAGGCCTTTGATGGACGAGGGTTTCATCCTTATGGCATTTTACAGGACTTGCCTATAGGGGTTGAAGGAAAAATTATTAATCTAGATGTGGAGGTGGTTGATGCCCCTCTAGATTACAACCTTCTTTTGGGTCGTAGCTAGTCTTACGCCATGACTGCTGTTGTTTCATCGGTCTTTCAGCTTATTAAGTTCCCACATAATGCAAAGATCATAACAATAGATCGGTTAACTTATTTCTTGTCCGACCCATCCTTTGCTGAGAGTATTCAACATGTTGGAAAAACCACCATCCCATATAAGGATGTTGGAGTAGGATTAGTTAAAGATTCGGGTTTACTCAGAACTTTTTCATTTCCTCCTCCCAACGTACAGTCTCCTTTCGCAACCATTCATATGATTTCGTCAGAATCCATTGTCCTTAACGATCCTTGGATCGTTCCATTCAATTCCGAGGTGGACTCTCTTGGCGATGCCATGCCTTTGAGTCCCTTTGAAGTTTCTTATCAGGCAGTACAATTATTTTCTGACTCAAATTCAACCGACCCTGATCTAGTGAATGAGATCAATGGGAAATCACTTTCAATCTCAACCTCAGAGTCAACAACCTTTTTAGAAACCATTCACACTGATGAACAAATTCGAGAACTGTGTCTGTTGATGCATTGCCATGGGAAGATCTTCATCATCGGTCTTCGTTTTTACCTGAGATTGATCATTTTGAAAATGATTTTTCATCCATTTTTACCGTTGAATATGTCAAAGAACTGCAGAATCCCTTGAAACATCCCGATTCTGAACAAAATTTAGCCAACATTTCTCGCACGGTTCCTATCAACATTTCAGTCAAACCTGGGGTTGTTGAAAACATTCACATAGGTGCTTCTTGTACAGACACTGAGGTCAACACATATAAAGCCTTATTTCAAGAATTCCGCGACGTGTTTGCCTGGTCCTATGAGGAAATGCCAGGAATTGATCCTTCAATCGTTGTTCATGAGATCAAAACCTACCCGGATGCTAAACCTGTCTGGCAACGGTTGTGTCAAATACACCCACGAAAAGCTACTGCCATTAAAACAGAAGTTGAGAAATTACTTAAAGCAAGTTTCATTTATCTAATTCCTTTAATGGATTAGGTATCGAATATTGTTCCAGTTAATAAAAAACAAGGGACAATAAGAATATGCATCGACTATAGGGATATTAATCATGCTTGTCCCAAGGACAACTATCCCACGCCCTATATCGATCAAATTATCGATGATTGTGCCGGTAGTGAAATTTTCTCCTTTATGGATGCCTTTTTTGGTTACAATCAAATTAACATTCTACCTGTAGATCAACCAAAAACGGCATTCATCTCTCCATGGGGGACATTTTCTTATTGCAAGTTACCTTTTGGACTAAAGAATGCCAGGGAAAATTTTCAAAGGGTAATGTCTTATGCATTTCATGACATCAAGCACATTGTGCAGCCCTATCTCGATGATTTACCGGCTCATTCATTACAAAGAGCCGACCATCTCACTTACTTATGAGCCATTTTCATGAGATGTAGGCATTATCGGATTAGGCTGAATCCGTACAAATGTGTTTTTTGTATCGAAACGAGTCGGTTACTGGGATTTGTTGTATTGAAAGCTGGCATTCGCATCGATCCTTCGAAGGTCGAAGCCATCGTCAAGTTACCACCTCCTTCGACACTTCGCCTACTCCAGAGTTTGCAAGGGAAAGCAAACTTTTTACATCGTGTCATTCCTAACTATGTCGAGATTACAAAAGGTTTCACTCGGTTGTTGAAACAAAACAATCCATTCTTTTGGGACGAGATAGCTGATAAATCTTTTGATGCACTAAAACATGCGTTGACCCATGCGCCATTATTGCATCCTCCCAACTACAACTAGGATTACTTCTTGTACCTCGCCGCTTCCCATTCCACTATTGGGATGTTTTTAGTTCAACAGGATGAATTCGAAAGTGAACATGTGATATATTATCTTAGTCGGACACTAACTCCCACTGAGTTAAAATATTCACATGTGGAGAAACTGGCCTTAGCTGCAGTCCAAGCTATTCAATGCTTTTGTCATTACATTTTGTTATGCAAAACCACCATCATTTCTAACTGTAACCCTATGTAATACATTTTGACTAAACAATTGCTGGGGGGCAAGTATTCCAAATGGATTGTCATCCTACAGGAATTTGACCTGGAATTTGAGAAGGCCAAGTCAAAGAAGTCTTTGGTTTTTGTAGAATTAATGTGTGACTTCCCTCGCGCTGATATCGAACATGTGGCAGAAGAATCCATTGCAGATGAATCCTTGTTCCTTATCAACACTGTTGATCCATGGTATGGAGATATCATTGTCTATCTCCAAACCCAATCTTTTCGGCCAGATACTTCACAATCTCAATGCCAAAAAACACACTTCCAATCCCAACCTTACACTATTATTGGAGATAATCTTTATCGTCGTGGGGTGGATTCTGTTTTCCGTCGTTGCCTTACTCATGACAAGGCTGATAAGGTTCTTAATGACTGCCACTCTGGAGCGTGTGGTAGTCATATGTCTGGGTATGCCACAGCCCAAAAGATTTTGTGTGCAGGCTATTTTTGGCCGTCGTTATTCAAATATTGTATTACTACTGTCCAGAAATGACATAATTGCCATATTTTAGATCGTAAGATGCACGCTCCTCCTACTCCTCTCCACCCTATCATTGTCGTTGTTCCATTCGCAAAATGGGGTATCGATTTTATTACATGTAACCCTCACTCGGCTAGGGGGCATGCGTATATCATCCTTGTGGTAGAATATTGGCGATGCCTACATTTTCGGCAGATGGAAAAACTGTTGTGATTTTAGTTTTCAATCATATAATTGCTAGGTTTGGTGTTCCGCAAGTGATTATCACTGACCATGGGAGTCATTTTCAAAACATCATGATGACTGAACTTACAGATCAGATTGGCCTGCATCATTATAGTTCCATGCCATATTACCCACAGGAAAATGGTCTGGTTGAAGCAGTCAACAAAGTTCTAGTCACCATGATCCGACGAATCATTAGGATTCATCGGTCGAATTGGCACAACATGTTATTTTCAGCGCTTTGGGTGTACCTCAGTCAAAACATCAACAGGTTTTACTCCCTTTCAACTGGTTTAGGGTTTAGAGGTAGTATTACCCATTAAATGCGAAATCCCATCATTACAAATTGTTGTGCAATTATTACCAGCCACTTCCAAAGAGGAAAAATGTTTATTATACTTAGCTCAATTAGATGAGAATCAACGCAGTGCTGCATTAGCTATCGAAACTCATGCCAAACAGAACAAAGCTCAGTATGATCGGAATGTTACACCCCGCAATTTTTCGGAAGGCGACCTAGTTTTACTTTACGATCAAGAAAACGATAAGCTAGGGGCTGGAAAATTTGTACCCAAGTGGCATGGTCCGTATATTGTCAAGCGGAAGCTGGCAAAAGGGGCCTTTGAGCTAGAAGATTTTGACGGTGTCTCTTTAGGTAAACCTAGGAATGGGGTTTATCTAAAGCGATATTATGCTTAAACGATTAGCGTGGAGATTTCATTATATTAGTTTTTTCTAAGTTGGTGTGTTCGTAGATTAAAGATGCGTGCTTTAATTTAGAGAGTGTTTTTAATTATTAGTCTTTCTTATCTTGATTTTACTCTTAATATTGCAAATGTCGATGCCTCTCGAAACATACATCGGTTTCGATGATGGCGCTTGTTGTAGTACACAGAACATCTCTTCTGCAGCCTGGGTTATCTATTCACCCTTTGACGAGTTAGTATCTATGCACGGGGTAAGCCTTAGTCAAACAATGAACAACATTGCAGAATACAGTGTAGTGATTGAATTATTATCTGAATCCATCTCATTTGGAATTCGAAGTTTGATTGTTAATTTAGATTCGGAACTCATTGTATTACAGCTTAATCGAGTTTATGCCATTAGAAATCCAGTATTATTACGAATTATTTTTGAGATTACGTCTCTTGGAACGAGAATTTGATTACATAGAATATCAACACATTCCAAGATATTTAAAATACATTAGCAGATGCAATTGCTTCTCAAATGTTAAATAGACATTTGCATTAAATCAAATAGTAAATTTAAAAACATCTCATAAACATGTTTTGCAAGATAACCATAGTAATAGCATAGCATAGCATAAGAGTGTGTCAAAATATACATCGTCCTCGATCATATGTTGAAAAACACCATATGATCGGCAAAAATGATAGTATCAAAAGTCCAAAAATGGGTCTACAAGGCAATCATCCTATCACTGGTGATGATCCCGATAAGACAACACTGCTCAAGCCACCCTACAAAGGAACCTCCTGAAAGGTCTTGGGACCCCAATCACATAGTGCTAAAGCTGAAGAGGAATGTCATCTATGCTGGTCTCCGGAATATCTGCAGTCAAGCGCTCTAGATGGCTCTCCAACTCAGCCAAGGTCTTTGCTGTCTGGTCCTGTGGGGTCGGTGCTGCTGCAGCTGGTTGTCTCCGATCATAGGGCTGGAGAGTGGCTGGTTGCCATGGACCCACATCTGCATTTAAAACTTTTACTATTAGTTTTGGGACGATTATTAAAAATACAAAAACATACATATAAAATTAAAATGTTGAAAAACAATTTTTACCTCTATCATCCCATTGCTCTCCTGGTGGACGAGTCATGTCGGGATCACTGCGATAATCCATCCCAGCATATGGAAAATCCTGAATAATAAAGAGTTGGTTCTCTAACCAATGGAAATACTCTAGAGTGAATCGAACAACCTAAGTACCCTCCTCTGGATGGCGGGCCATAACTGCAACCCATCGCATAACCCGAGGATCTTGGGGAAGTCCAGCCTCAACAGTGAGTTGTTGTGGAATCAACATCGTTACCCTCTCTAGGGCAAAGCTAACAACTAAATAACCATAACCAAAGTTCTTTAGCTGCCCATTCTTCGCCCTAGTCAATTGGCCCTTCACATTGGCCAATACAACATCGCACTAGTTGAAGATGGTGCCTCGGAAGCAGTCCACTGCCATGTCCATCTGGGAACCTGTAGCTAGATGCAATGTTGCGCTCCTCCAGAGTCTAGTAATAGTAAAGGAAATCACCTTCAGTTCAGGGTGGGAGATGGTTTTCACATCTATCCGTTTTTCCAGATGCCGGTTATTACAGAACTCTAGTCAGAGACTAGTGACAGATTGGCCACCTAGCCTAGATCCAAACAGAGATAATTGCTCGCCTCTCTTGGGCAAGCCAGTCAAAAAGTATATGTCATCCTACTCGATTTCGAGCTGGTTGCCACCAATAATGAAGCATTGGTCCTGTATGCTCCACTTGTTCACCAGCCATTGTAAAAAGTCTACTTGTGCCCTCATGCTAGGTTTGGTCCAAAATTTGAAAAGCCTGCATGCTCTTAATGCCTATAATGAAGGCGGATGGAGTAATTCAGCCTGATCCACATCCTCATGCTCTCTTTCCCACCAAACAAGCATATTGTGTACCTACATTGCAAAATAGGTGGATTAGAATTTTCATTCCAAAATTCTATGGGTCAAAAATAGAGAAACTAGGGTTCAAAATCCACATTCCGCGGGGTTCGCACCCATCCCTTTAGAGACAGTGCGCAGGTGTGCACTTCTCCTTAGGGCTAGGTGTGGCACCCCAAATTTTCTATGTGCACAAAAATGTCGGGGTGCGAAGGGGCCACATGGCACCCCTGCGCAACCACTGCGGGCGATTTTTTTGCCCTAATTTTCTTCCAAAAAACGAAATCTAAACCCTAAAACAAAATTTCAAATGGATGAAATGAAAGTCAGGGACATTGTGGATTACTTGGAGAAGACGGTTCTCGATTCCAGCAGTTGGATTTTGCGCAATCTCCATAGGAAGTTTTTTACCAAAAGCTCTTATTTTTTACTCCAAAGGCAAACAGTAAAAATGAACTTGTAAAAGCCCTTTTTATAAGATTTTTTGAATAAATAAATTAAAATTATTTATTTTTTAATTTTAAAAGGTCATTTTTGGTACATTTTTGTTATTTCTAAACAAATATGAGTAATGTTTGTAGTTTTTGTGCAGAATATTGGGGATTCAGGTGAAATTGGTCATTTTCAACAAAAAACACATAGGAGTCCTTTTTAAGCTCTTTTCTGACTCGTAAAAAATGAAAATATTTCCGAGTGTTTCTTTTTAGAATTGTTAAAACGAAATTAAAAAGACGGTCCTTTTACAGCTCTTTTCCGACCATATAAACATGAAAAGATTGTCGGATTTTTGTCGTTTCAAGTTCGATATTGGTAATAAAATGACGTGTTTTCAATCGCTTTTTTACTTTTTCAGATTGAAGGCACTAATCATGCAAAGTACTCCTTGGTCGTAATGATCAAAGCAGTTCTCTTGAGTATTATTTTATACTTTTTCGGGCTTGGGAGACACAAATTTACGAAAAAGGACAACCGTGGAGTTTTCTTAAGTTTTTCTTCTGACTCCCTAAAATTGAAAAACACCGAGTTTCTCCTATACTGGACTCGTTAAAATTTCACAGTAAAGAACTTGTTCAATCACAAATAGGAACATACCACTCCTTCTTAGGGTTCAAATCTAAACTAAGTTGGACTCATTCGAAGGATGAACTTATAACTAAGCAAATGTTATCCTCCTCAAGCTTGTCAAAAATAAAGAGGTACTTGCCAGAAATGGTGGGGGAAAAGAGAGAAAAATGGACCTATTTATCGTATTCTGTGTTTGAAAAAACTTTTCATCACTCTTGAACATGACACTTTTATCCACCTGGGTTGGGAAATCCTTTACCTAACATCAAGCCACATTGAAAGTATTTAGCCGGTTTCCGGGTATTAACTTTGGGTCAACTATCACCAAGCCATCTGCTGTGTCGTTATGTGTTCAAGAGGTCTGTGCAAATAAACCTATCACCTGCAAAATATTTGTCATCCATCATTGACCATCCCTGAGTTAGTTCTTGCTAAACATATTTCTTCAGACTTGACCTATGATTTCGTGTTATGGGCTTGCCTATGACGGATCGCTTTCTATCGACTCCAACTCATTATCTAGAAAGATGATCTAGAAATCATCAGTACCTTAGAATCTGCATGACTCAATGGCAGGTTTCTCACCTTTGATGACAGGTTGCATCATTGACCTTCGATCAACAGATTCCATAACATGTACGACATCGACTCATCCATTCACATTTCATGGATTGTACTGAGTACTTTGAGGACCATTGACATTATTGGTGGTTCCTCTCACACTTGTTAACAGTTTACATCATTGACTGGTAATCAAGTGGTTTCTCCCATGTTCGACTTTGACACATTCATTCACATGGGTAGAATCGTACTAATTAGGGAAGTAGAAATGAAGACACTGGATCTAGTTTCCACCATCCAGGCTGCAGGGAATTTTGTTATCATTATATAGTGGACTATTCATAAATAGATGGTTGCGCCCATACTGTGTCCATGTGTTCCTACTTGTGATGTAATACAAAATCATTTCTGTATCAGAGCAGTTTTAGATAGTCCTTAGTCAGTTTTGATCTGAGTATGGAAATGCCTACCTCAACAATGATATTTTCACATATCTATATATATATATATATATATATATTTTGCATTGAATGTTTTTACAGGTTCGACTGGGGTATCCACAGGAAGATCCTTGAAACGATAAAGTCCTTCACTCTTCTTAGATGATCAAAAACCATCCTCATGTACTACAGACTTCACATTTTAGGGGGAAATCTGTTACACAAAAAATTGTCACCATGACTTTCTACAGTTTGTGTGAGTCCATCAACACTCATACATACCTCCTTTGCAAGTCTTGAACCTTAGCTCTTCATGTCAACCCTTGAAAATGGGAGAAAAGCATTAAAAATATCTAAAATCCTAGTTTCACTCTTTCTCCTAGCCTTGCCTGCGGTGCTGCACCCAATGGTCATGTTTCGTGCGAACCTGACCGCTCTGTCTATTGAGTAATGGGTGCGAACCCCTGTAAAAGTTAAAAAGGTATGAGTTCATTCCTAAAAACTCATCTTGGGTCACTTATAGACACTTCTAGAAGGAATATTACACTGGCAAGTCTGCTCCACCTTGGGTCATCCATTCCATAACTAAGGGAGCTAACTCCATGATATGAGGTGCTTATCCCATTGAAGAAGGAACTTATCCCTTCAATGGTGGACCTGCAACTTCCTCCATTTGCACTATAAATTCATGCATTGGGCTGGTTGTAGAGGAGGTTGAAAGCTGAAGATTCTTGAGGGTAGATGCTACTAAAAACTAGGCTTCCTTTTTGAGCTTGTGAGAGGAGAGATCACATACGTTTCATGTCATTTTGGAAGTGAGTGAGGCTTGTCAAAGTAGAGGAGACTCTTGCTGGACCCTGGAAAGAATTTGTACAACATCAAGGCAAAGGATGTAAGGTTCTTTTATTCATAAAGTTAATACAATCAAGTTTGTTTTTCTCAATGAATTGTCTCTAATGGTTTATTTTATGAGCTCCTTGATCTTCATAATGAACATGTTTTGTTATACGCAGGTATGCTTTGATGTGTGCTTGTTTGAGTATGCAGGTTATTAAACAAGAACTGCTTGAAGCTGTTGGGATAAAACTGCCTCAAACAAGCATTGGACTGAGGTAGGGTTTTTTACACCTCTTAGTATTCATTAATGAATTGAAACATGTTTAGAGAAAAGTAGGTTTTCTTGTGCTCTTTGTTGCTAGATATCATTAGATACTAGGGAGATCGATCTTGTCCGCAAGAACGATTTATCTGGCCAACAGGTAGTCTTACAATATTTACGATATGCACATGAACATGTGTTGGCTCAATGAGCTTCAAGTGTTAAGCAAAATTTCCAAGATACATCGATACAATGAGCATCAGTGGCTCCAATAATAGAGCGTTAGAGTTACCACTTGCTCTCCAAAATAAATATATTCCTCTCTAATGCCTATTAGGAGAGGCCAAGGTGACAATTAATTTTCTTGAGCTATCAAGGTGTATATATAACAAATGAGGTGACTCTCGACCTCCCTTGTGACTCTTGGACTTCCATCATAACTCTTGAGTTTCCATATAGCTTTTGACATTTCCGTGAGACTTTTTAACTTGTACATGAATTTTCACACTCTATAGGTGAATATTTAACTTCCACTTTACATTACATTTCTCATATTACTGAAAATTACTTAATTGCATCCACAAATGATGTGGTAAATGATGACTCATATGACACCTTAACAAGACATGACATGTCAATGTTGACATGGACTTGATGATGATGTGGAACTAGCAAGCCACTCTTTCTACTACTATGTGTCTCCTTGAGAGATGATACATGGTTTTTCTCCTCTTCCTCCATAAGGCTTGAAATTAGGGAGTCTTTGCTATGATCTTTATCTTCCAATAGCTGTCACAATCTAGTGTCCCTTCATATTCTTGTTCAATGATCAACCAATATTTACAACTTCATAAGTGTCTTCTAGCATAGTCTCATCCTCATTCTCTTCGATCATCATCCTTGTTGATAAATATAGGGCATAGGGTTGAGGTGATTCCTCTTGAATGATAACTTCTTTTGATGCGACTTTTACTTAGTCTTTTATTAGCTTATTTATTTCTCTTGATTATGTTAATGTTTTCTATCATAAAAAAATACCAAATCATAAATAAGCATGAGATAAGGGAAAAAAAAAGTAGGCTATTAGCCAGGGCCGAAACATCTCCAACTTTAGATGAAAACCCAAACAAATTCTTCTTCTTATAGAATATTCAAGTGACGAATTCCAAGACCATGACCCTTGACCTACTAACCTCTCCAAGACCAAGTCACCCTTGCTTCAAGTCACAATGATTTCTTCTTACTGAAATTTCTACCTTCTTCTCTAGCCCTCAGTCTTGTGACCCTTGCCTCAAATATTCAGTCTCTCTTCCTGCATTTCTTAGCCTCCTCAAGTTGACTACAATCATTGCAAGTGTGGACAGAACTAGGAAAATTATAACCATTTTCTCCTTTTCTTGACTTGCGCTGACTTCTCTATCAATCCATATTGCAATTTAGGTCCTTTCCTTAACATATTTTGACCTACTTGAGATGATAATATATCTAGTTTGATAGAAAATAAGATCCCTATTTGTTTCGCACATGTGAACTGAAAAAACCCAAACAGATTCAAAATTTCCTTTGATCTTCCTTCCTTCTTGTCCTCTTCTTCTTCGCTTGATGAGATAATTATTTTCTTCCTTGTATTAAAACTTCTTGTGCCTCGAATGAGGCCAAGTACACCTATGTATAGTGAAATTCCGACGTAAATAAGTCGACTTGACTAGATCCTAGGCGAACATGTCATCTCAGTGTAGGCTCATTGATCCATTTTAAGGTCAACTTGTTAAAAGTGTTTGAACTTGGTCTTGGAGGTTCTTTTGACTCTTACAATGACTCAAATACATATGTAACATGCCCAAGAAGGGTCTCTCATATATGACATTGAATCAATTGACTTTATGACTTAATGACCAAACCTAATAGCTCATAATGGAAGCTTCATCTATAAAACAAAATTCCTTAAGCATGAAACCCATGTCTCAAGCATAAAATAATTTTATTTTTCCTTCTTTACATTAATTACATAAAATCATGATTACACATGTCATTATGAAGATTGAACCATTCTGGCTCTACATATTTTTCCATCTCATATCCTCCGTTAGTAAGGATGAGCTATTTCATCAAACTGAAAGGCAATTGCATTTCTACCTATTGCAATAACCAGACTATCCCACGAATCTGGTAGAGAACACAACAAATTAATGCACTTATCTTCATCTAAAATTTTAATATAAATAGATGCTAACTGACTTACCACAGTATTAAATGTGTTCAGATTCTTTTTCACCGAGTCTCCATCTTTCATCCTCAGGTTAGATAGCTTTTTTGCTAGAACAATTTATTCGCCAGAGGCTTAGATTGGTATAAAGTCCCTAACTTGTCCCACAAAGCCTTCGCCGTAGCTTCCCCTGATACATTCAACAATACTGAATCTAAGACACACAATCTATTGTGCTCTTTGGCTTCTGATCCAACTTCTTCCATTCTTCATTGGACACTCCCATTGGTTTAGTACCTAGATCTACCATGATCCACTAATATTTATCCACCAACGGATCCTCCATCATGAGTTTCCACAACTCAAAACTCTGACCATTAAATTTCTTGATCTCTATCTTTCCACTGCTTGCCATCTTCTTTCACCACCAGAATCAATCTCGCATATCTCCCACTGAATAGGGTTTACCACAGGCCCGAGTGAAACCCCTTAGCAACAAAGGCATCCCCTTGAAGCCAAAATAACTCCAATACCAAATGTATGCTTTAACCCCATACAGAATTACCTGCATACGAATTCTAAAACACATAAAATAAACAATACGAGAGCATAACACATAAAACAAATATACATAGAGATTTTCCCCTGAATCCCAAAACTGGGACTATCAAATTGATTTTTCATTATATTCCTTTCAATGTTACAATACATATTTATACATGTCGAAGCATCCAATACCATGGACTGAAAACCATCGCGTCCAAAACCATGGACCGAAAACTATAGGTAGGTCTGCCCAACCTAATTTAGGGTCCAAAATTTTCTTTCCCAGGGTGCTGCCCCGAACACCATAGAGGGGGGCTACTTGCCCGCCTCAAACCCCCTGGATAGGGGGGGTTGCCAGTCCCCCTGTGACCCCCTCGCTATGCAATCAACGCAACGAAGGGGGGGCTCCACCCACCCTCTAACCCCCGGTTCACTATGAAGGTTAGTCGTGGAAAGAATATAACACAACCCATCAATTCCCATGTAAATAAGTCGACTTGACTAGATCCTAGGCCAACATGTCATCTCAGTGTAGGCTCATTGATCCATTTTAAGTTCGACTTGCTGAAAGTGTTTGAACTTGGTCTTAGAGATTCTTTTGACTCTTATAATGACTCAAATACATATGTAACATGCCCAAGAAGGGTCTCTCATATATGACATTGAATTAATTGAATTTATGACTTAATGACCAAACCTAATAGCTCACAATGGAAGCTTCATATATAAAACAAAATTCCTTAGCATGAAACCCATGTCCCAAGCATAAAATAATTTTATTTTTCCTTCTTTAAATTAATTACATAAAATCATGATTACACATGTCATTATGAAGATTGAACCTAGTTACATATTTAAATACTCCCTCTTAACTAGGGAGGTATTCATAATCCATACAAGAAACTTCGACATTCTTAATATGAAGAATTCTCATAAGAAAAGTCAAATTGGTAATCCATCCATATAACATCATATCATCCAACATTGTCACATAGTAAGGCCTTGACTAAAAACTCTATCTCTCCACAAGATCAGAGAACAATGCTGGTGAGACCAATGATTTATAGAGACCCTCATAATTGTCTCTCTTGGAACATACCCCACTCAAGTTCTCTCAAAGTGTGTTCCACCAGGACTATTCTTATCTTGGATTTTCAGTCCTTAAGGAATGTATAACCTCTACAACTACTCTTATCTTTGATGCCCTACCACATCCTCAAAGAGTATTGGATGCCAGATGCTTACTCAATCCCATGTTCTATCTTCCCAGGTGACGAAAATAATGATGTCTCTATCTCTCATCATGACCTTCACTAAGACTTATGACTATTCATCCTGGTCTAGTGCATGACACATGAAGTAGAGAACCATATATGTTACTCCCTCTTAACCAGGGATGACCAACCCATACCATAAAAGGAATGTACTCAAGATCCATCTTAATCAGGGATTTTTGATGCAAGAGCATTAGCTCCGAAAAACACCTTGTATTTTATCTAAGCTAGGGGGTTTCATGTTTTGAAGAAATATTAAAATTCATTTAAATATTAATATTATTTTGAGTGATTAATTAATTATTTGTGAGAAATTGTAAATGTGAGAGAAATTAGTTTCTAGATTATTTAGAATTAATGAGGGAGCCTAAGTTGGAATTAGTTTCTAAGTTTTAGGGATAAGAATCTATCTTTTAGGGATCTTGAGAGATTTAGGGATTTGTTGAGATATTTTTAGTGGTGTTGAGATATTAAGGGGATTGAGCATTTAATTAGATGATTTTTAAAATTGTATAAATAGGAGGGGGTTTTGAGAGAAAAACGCATTGAGATTGTGAGTGAGAGTGTGGTAGAGAGCTGGTTTTGAACAACCAAGGCTGTAAGCCTCTGTCAATTTGTAAGGGCCAAGAACATTGAATATTTGGCCAAGAAGATCAATTTGTAAGCATGTTAATTTTTATGAAAGTTTGATTTTGAGTTATGAGCCTTAATGGACTGGTTTATGTATGGTTAAATTCTAGCTAAGTGAGCTTTCGAATGTTGGGTATGATTTGAGAGTGTTAAATTTGTGATTAAGAGTTAAATCATGTGCCTTAGCTGAGTATTTATGGATGGAATTGAATATAATCTCTTCAAGAATGGTGATTGTAATTTTAAGGTTGAACCAGTCCTCTTAAATATAATCAATTGCAGTAAATGCTATTTAATGAGCGCCTGAAGCCACAAGACATAAGTCTTGGGCAGAACTGAATTCGATTTATGTGAATATGTTTAGGTTTAAAGGTGGCTCTGCACATAAGCTATTAATATCAGTATGGCAATTGATAAATGGTATTGTTAAATCTATGTCTGTCCAGTAATTTGATTATCGATCTGTAGTATTGACAGCAAGGGGAAATGAGGAAACACCCAGTGAATGTGAAGCATAGATCTTCATAAGGAACCAAGTGAGTTTTGGTTTTAACATTGACGGATTGTATGAAAGCGTTCAGGTGATTCAATTCAGAAAGTAATGAATGTTGAATGTATTAAAAAGCCAACTGCTGTTATTGAATACGCTGGTGAATTGACAGAATTAAAGTTGATTGTAATAAGTCTGCATTCTCTGTGTGAAGGATTGTAATTCGTTACATTGAGTTACAGTTGTGGTGAAAGCGTTGTTTTTGTCAATCATTGTTAACTGTAGAAATCGATTGTGGGTGTTGGGTAAATCGATGGGTTTTTGAAATAGGCGCAGGGTTGACTCCGATCTAGTAGCAACGTATGCAGCTGGAAACAAAATCTGGTTTTAATTCATTTGCTGTAGAAGTCTTATAATCGATCTGGTAAGAGGTGGAACCAAAATTGAATCCGGTAATTGTGAATTGAATTAATAATGGTATGAGGAATGTTGTAATTGAACCCCATGTACAACGTTGAAATCTGAGAGAGTACTTTCAATTTTTAAGTAACGATTGATTGATATTGATTTATTTGTTAGCTTTTTGTAGGTTTTAACCCCGTAAAGAAATTACCTGCATACAAATTCTAAATCACAGGAAAATAAAAAAGCAAGAGCATAACACATAAAACACATATACACAGAGATTTCCACCTGGATCTCAAAACCGAGACTACCATCTTGATTTTTCATTATATTCCTTTCAATGTTACAATACATATTTATACATGCCGAAGCATCCAATACCATG
>APFE030095327.1:83718-101447 GCA_000404065.3 Pinus taeda
GGCTAAACTCCAAGGTTCCCTACAATTAGACATGTCATATGCCACCATTTCAGTCTTTGGTCAACCTAAGAGGCTATATAGGGAGTCACTAATGAAATACATGGTTAGCAGTGAAGACAAGCCTCAAAGCTTTCCCATATATGTTGTTCACTCTGACATAGACTCCTATATTCTCTTCAATGACAATACAGGTCCCACAAATGATGAAGAAACCCAGACAATTAAACAAGATCAGCATATAAATGAAGAAACTCCTGATCCAAAAATATTGGTTAAGGAGTCAACAAACAAAATTGTTCAAAAGGACAAACCAAAGGTAAGCCAAGATCTCAAATTGCTGATGCCAAATCCCACTACAGTTGACAACCCTTCCCTAAATCAAGAAGTCCTCTGGTTCCTTGAATTTGATGGATCAGTCCACAAATTTGGGGCAGGGGCAGGGGTTTGGATACATAACAAACAAAAAAATCATGCAGAAGGCCGAGCCTATAGGTTAAGCTTCAGGTGCACCAACAATATGGCAGAATATGAAGCTCTCTTACTAGGCATTAAACTAGTAAAATCCTTACAGGCCATAAAAGTTTCAATCCTAGGAGACTCGGACCTAATCATCCAACAAGTAAAAGGAAACTTTGTCACTAATGACAAAATACTGAGATCTTATAGGTCTGCTACTGCTGAAATCCTGAATTCCTTCACTGAATTCCAAATAACCAAAATTCCTAGAACCCATAACCTTCATGCTCATAGTTTGGCCACATTTGCAAGAACTTGCAAGCTACCTTTTGAACCCCAGCATTGCTTTGCAGCTGAGGTAAAACACAGACCTTCTGTCCCAAACAATGTTAAGGATTGGCAAGTGTTTGAGGATGATACACAAATAAACAATTTCTTAACTCTGCAGCAAGAGTTTTCAGGACTGAACATTGATACAAAGGCTGCAAGTGATTCACAAACACTAATTGAACAACACCACACAAATATCTCACTCGAAACAGCAAATCAAATGCTTTGTCCAACAAACTTTGACCAGGAGAAAATACAAGAACTTGAACAAGTTCACTCTGAGGAATTAGCTGATACTGAAGCTGAAGTTATACAATGGAAAGAAAATTTTCTGCCAACAGGCCTAACTCCATTGGAAGACATTTTTGACTCAAATGATGTCCCCAGAAAACCAAAATTGCAGCCCCTTAATGCTGCCATTGAAGAGTGCAACATTGGAACTGTTGAAAAGCCCAAGATAATTAAATTATCTGCATCTTTACAACCTGATCAAAAGCCTAAATACATTGACCTCTTCAAAGAATTCCAAGATGTCTTTGCATGGAGTTATGAGGATTTAAAGTCCTATGATACCTCCATCATTCAACATACTATCCCTCTTAAGCCAAATCAAAAACCTTTTAAACAGAAAGTGAGGAGAATCAATCCTATGCTTCTCCCTTCAATTGAAAAAGAGGTACAAAAAATGTTTAAAGCTAGCATAATAGCACCAATCAGATTCTCAGAATGGATTTCAAATTTGGTCCCTACAAGAAAGAAAACTGGTGAAATCAGGCTTTGTGTTGATCTTAGGAACTTGAATCAAGTGTCCCTAAAAGATAATTACCCCTTACCCAATATGGATCACATCCTGCAAAGAGTAGTGGGGGCATCAAGAATTTCTTTACTTGATGGATTCTCAGGCTTCAACCAGATCCTAGTCCAATCTAATGATTAGGACAAAACATCATTTACAACCCCATGGGGAACCTTCAAATATGTCAAAATGCCTTTTGGGTTGAAAAATGTAGGAGCTACCTTTCAAAGGGCAATGGATATTGCCTTTTCCAAAGAAATCCGTGATTTCATTGTCATCTACTTAGACGACCTCACACCTTTCTCAAAATCTGACCAAGAACATTTGAAACATCTAAAACAAATATTCACAACTTGCAGGAAATATGGAATTTCCTTAAATCCCAAAAAATCCCTGTTTGGATTGGAAGAAGGTAAGTTGTTAGGTCATATCATTTCAAAGGATGGCATCAGGATTGACCCATACAAAATACAAGCCATCTTGCAAATTCCCCACCCAAGAAACATCAAAGAATTACAAGCATTCCTGGGGAATATCAACTTCCTCAGGAGATTCATCCCAAATTTGGTTGAATTAAGCAGATTACTAAATAACATGCTGAAAAAGGATTCAAAAGTAAAATGGACAGTAGAAGCAAATCAAGCTTTTGAAGGAATAAAGCTGGCACTTACCCAAACTCCAGTCTTAACAAATCCTCAATTTGACAAAGAGTTTATCTTTTTCTCTTTTGCTTCCCAGTATACTATTGCTGTTGTCTTATTACAGAAAGATGACCAAGGAAACGAGAGACCTATTGCATTCTTTAGTAGAGCTCTCAGAGACGCTCCCCTAAAATACCAGATCATGGAAAAGCAAGCATATGCCTTGGTCAAAGCCATCAAATACTTCCGAATCTATATCCTATACTCCCATGTTATAGCTTATGTACCAAGTCCCATTGTCAAAGACATACTCACTCAAGAGAACTTGGAGGGAAGAAGAGGAAAATGGATTGACAACATCTTAGAATTTGGCATTGAAATAAAACCTACAAAATTGATAAAGGGGCAAGGTTTGGCTAAATCAATGTCTGAAACAAATTTCCAAGCCACATCAACCAACTGGACAGTGAACCAGAGCTGGCGACTCCAAAGATCAATGTAGCCTTTGAACAATCTCCATGGTATTCTGATATCTGTTATATATTGCAAAACCTGTGTGCTCCCCCAGGATTGTCCAGAACTAAATGTAGGTTCTTAAAAATGAAAGCCTCAAGATTTTGTGTAATAGAGGGCAATTTGCTTTGGAAAAACCATGAGGGTATATTGTTAAACTGCTTAATTGAAGATGAGGCTAACAATGTCATAAAATAATTTCATGCAGGTGATTGTGGTGGACATTTGTATTGGAAGTCCACTGTGGATAAAATACTAAGGGCTGGTTACTATTGGCCCACTTTTTTCCCTGATGTAAAAAGTTTCACCACCTCATGCCATAAGTGTCAAATATTCGAGGGAAAGAGAAAGTTACTACCACTCCCTTTGAGGCCTATTGCAACAGAAAGACCTTTCCAGCAATGGGGTTTGGATTTCATTGGGGAAATTCATCCTCATCCTCAAGGCCCAGCACAAATGGAATCCTCACAGCCATAGACTACTTCACCAAATGGATTGAGGCAATCCCATGTAGACAGGCAAATGATTCAGTAATCATTCAGTTTTTGGAGAACAACATATTGTCTAGATTTGGTTGTCCCAACAAGATAATAACAGACAACGTTGCTGCTTTTAGATCCAAGAAAATGGTGAATTTCTGCCACAAATTTCATATCACCTTGGGTCATTCCACCGCATACTACCCTCAAGGAAATGGCCTAGCTGAATCATCAAATAAAACTCTGATAAACATCATCAAGAAAGTGTTGGAAGAGAATAAGAAGAATTGGCATAAGAAACTTGTGAATGCCTTATGGGCAGATAGACCAACAACCAAGAGATCCATTGGTGTCAGCCCATATGAGTTAGTCTATGGATTAGAAGCCAAATTTGCTTCATCACTAGGGGTTCTTGTTATGAAACTGCTTCAAGAAATTCAAGCTGAGCCAAATGACGTGCAAAGAAGGATCAATCAGATAATATGTTTGCAGCAAACCAGAGACCAAGTTTATAACAGAGTACAAATTCTCCAAGAAAAATTAAAAAAGGCTTTTGATAGAAAGACTAAAGCTGAAGATTTCAGTGTAGGTGACAAAGTCCTCAAGTGGGATTCAAGAAGGGAAGATAAAGGAAAACATGGGAAATTTGATTCTCTTTGGAGAGGACCATTTGTTATCTAAGAAGTCCAAGGAAACAACACCTACTTCATAAAGAATCTGGATGAGACTGACTTAAATGAAGGTCCTGTCAATGGTGGGATGTTGAAGCACTATTTTGACTATTTTCCATGCATATAGCAGAGTCTTTTTCTTCTATACATAATCAGTTGTATACATTTTCTTTCAGCATACAAATAGTTCAGCTCAAAAGGTTACTGTAAATAAGCAGCCAATAGCCTGACATTCCAGAAGTACCACAGAGGTAACAACCTCCAGTTTTGAAGTACAAAAAAGAAAGGTTTCAAGTTTTGATAGCAGCAGTCAATGGCCAAGGCTTTATGACTTGCTGTTCTTGGTATTTCAAAGAAAAACCATCCCCAAGTGGATCCACTGTTAGATACCTATACCAATAGGTTTTGATTTTTCATGATTGACAAGGGAAGTGCCAATATGATCTGCTTTGGTGATGCAAAGATCTCATATTCTTATGGAAAAAGTATACTTGTTTTGGTTGATGCTGCCTTACTTCTAGATGGGTGATCCAACAGCCTAAGCTGGGTCATGCCATGTTTCAATTTTTGTAGTAGATTAGAGAAAGAAATCTGTCCAAACAGCTCAATCTTGGCAGGTAGTAGATAGGTAGAGAAAGAAAGGTTCCCAATTGTTTAATCTGGGGCCTTGGAAGCAATAAGGGTATCTTTAGATAGAAAATCAAAAGAAAACCAAAGAGAAAAGAAAAGGCACAAAAGAGTTTGCAAATCTAAGTGCACCCTCCTTGGAAGTAACAAAAAATGCTAGGCAATAGAGTGGGTAGGTAGAGGGGGTTGCAAAAAGTCTGGTTCATGGCATTCCACTGGCCTAACACAAGGGTGAAAACATGGGGCCAGTACAAATGACCTATTTGCAGCAGTCTTGCAGAAGCCTAATGGAGCATGTCTAAATTCCAAATCACCCCTTACCCCATTCATGACTAACATCCCTATGCCACCCATGTCCACAAAGAAAATCAATGTCTTTTGTTGGTTCTGAGTTTCTTTGAAAGCCACATTTCTTGTGCAAATATTCTTTTCATTTTGATCTACTTCCTAAAAACTAAGTTGATTTCATAAAAACTTAGTATTCCCCCCCCCATCCACCTCATTCATTCATATTAACTACATATTAACTACTAACTTATTACTATCTAACTCCCTATACCCCCTATTACCCTATTACTATGTAAAACTTGGAAAAAACCCAAAATCTATGTATCCCCTTTCCCGAGCATTATAGCTCTATGTATGGCTCTGAAGGTCTTCATGCGCTAAAAAACATTTGAGCGCAACCCAAAGAGCGCCAAAGAATTAATCCTAGGGATTAATCTGAGATTTGCTTGGGTTAATAGCCTTAAACCCACTTTGTCAATAAACCTTTGCAAAAACCCATTTAACCCGCAAATGCTGAAATAACCCGGAAAACCCACTTTTCCAAAGTTTTCGCCAGGCACGAATTTCAAAAGAAAATAATATTTTACTCTCCCTGCAGTCAAATATTGCCCGCACACCTTATCGTTCCGTCGACCGTCGGATCTGGGTGCTCCCATCCGACGGCCCACATCATATCGGACGGGCATCAGCGACCGAAAGTTACCTTCAGAGAAACTGTCAGAGGGTGATGTCAGGCCTCCACCACGCGTCGCCCCCTGGAGTCTCTCGGAGCGCCCTCTGACAATACCACGACCGTATAGAGGACGGTCCGAAAAAACCCACTTACCACTCTACTAAACTGCCTGCCCACGCCATCGCCACGGCCCGCCACGTCACGCCCGCTTGGCGCCCTGTCAGCACCCCCGACCGCCAGTGCTCCTGCGTGTCCTCCACCTATGCAATCCCTGTGGACCACTCAGAGACTGCCAAATCACCCAATGACGTCATCCGACCCTGACCCCACCTGATGACGTCATGCTGACCTCATCCATAAAGTGCACCAATAAGCCAAAAGTCCATATTTAGCTGTTTTTTCGCGTTTTTTCTCAATTTCGCTGAAAGAAATATTTCTCTCCTCTGCATGAGAATTACGTCCACTGCCGCCAACCTGCTGAAATCGACCTGAAGAACACTGCCGCCTACAACCCACCTGTACTTGTCACCATTACTGGCAATTCACCAGGTATTTACCCAGAGCATCCTTTCAGAGCTATGTTACGTCCATGTTTCTCTAAAACTGAATTCACAAGAGTAAAACAAACTTGTTTTTACCATTAAATTCCAGGAAAAACTAGCATTCCCCGCAATTGCAGGGTCTAATTTCACCTGCTGAACCCATATATATCCACCCTTCCTCAAATTCCCACTCTGTCCGCGCATTTGTGGACTGTAAACCTAAACGGCATAATTCACCAGGAAAACTGAGTTGCCCGCTCCTGGAATCTATCAAATTACTCTTGTTAAGTATTCAGCTCCTTTATCACACCTCATTTACCCTTACAATTGACTTTACCTCTGCAAAATTAACCCTGTGTGGTCTCCTGCCCGCTAAAACCAGTTCAACACCTAGTCATAACCACTGCTTAGCCATGGAGACACCAATAGTCCTAAATATTCAACCTCTGAATGCCCCACACAGAGAGCTAGAGTGGAAAGCCCTAGGTGATAAAGATTACCAGATGTTAGACTCCATGCCCATGACAACCAAGTTTAATATTCACCTAATGAATGAGTTAAAGGCCCAACATCTCAGTGGGGCTGACACCTTAGGAATTTGGGATTCTCACATACCCATTTACAACCTCCCTCAAGTCAATGTCCTCCCAGACTTGATAAAGCAATGCATGTCCAGCTATGACCCCTATCACAGAGCCGTCCTCAGCCCCTCAGGCTCTGCATTGTTCCATATCACCCGTGAGGCCATCAATGAAATGCTGCACTTTCATATTGCAAAGCCCCTAACTCCTCTCTCCCTCCAAGACTTGATAACAAAAGGGGGCAACTTTTCCAGGGATCAGATTTCCAGGGTTAACCAATTGTTTATTCAGCCTGAGTATCAATCTATGACCGATCCCCTTCCCATAGCATATCCATATCTTAATATGTTGGGAAAAATGATGGTAGATTTGATCAGTTACATCCTGGGTTATGGGACATATGAGGATGTGGATGAAACCATCATAGTAATGCTGTCCATTTTCTCCCCAGGGATGCCTCCTACTGTACATTATGACTTTGCTACTTTTATTGCCAATAAGATTCATGAGCAATTAATGAATATGGAGATGGAAAAGGTGTTTAAATACACCAGGTACATATATCATTTATTCTTATTCTATCAGCTTGATGCCTTCCCTGTTCCTCTAAAGAAGCTAGATGCCCAGGGACGCCCAAGGTCAGTTGTGTTTTGGACTTTACTTTGCCATATTTTGCCTTATTCACCCTACACCTACTGTGAATTTATTGATCTATTCATTCATCCAGCTATGACCTTGTTGTTGGGTGCCCCTCCCCCAAGATTGACAGATGAAATGCAGAGAATCCTTCAACTCTCAAAGGCATACAGCATTGGTGATTGGTACTTCTACCAACACCATACAGTAATCAGAGTATATGGCTGTGAGCTGAGTCCCTATAGGCTGCCAAAATATGTCCCTATGAGACTCTTTGCCCTAGAGTACTTCAGGCAGTTTGGAAATGCAGACTTTGTCCATTTCCAAGCTAAAAACAAGAAGGTGCAGCTAAAAGTAAGAAATCAGCTGGGTCCCTTTTTGTACAATAAGAAGGAAGAAGGGTGGAAGGAAGCAGATAGGATTCTAGAGACCCTCAGACTTTGGACCAGCTTCAAGTGGGTGCCTTATGACCCTAATCACTTCATTTCCCTTAGGAGAATAAAGTATAAATTGGGTGGCTATGTCCATGTGAAAATTCCTCATGTTGAGAAGTATGACAATGCCCTAAGCTGGGAAGAAGGCACCTTAGAAGAGCCAATTAGAAAAGAAGAAATGCTAAGAAGAGAAACTAGCAATATTGAGAAAGAGGCTGACTTGGAACATTGTGGGCAGGTTTCTTCCTCCTGTCAGAGGCAAATTGGAGCAGCTGCCTCATCTTCCACAGCCCACCAGCAAGTAGCCGGAAGTGCCCAACAGGAAACAAATAAACATAAGGGCAAGCAGGTGGAGTAGGAACAATCACCTACTAGAACAGAGCAACAAACAGAGCAGGAGGTAGAGAAGGAGGTTGAACAGCAACAAGAACAATAAGAAGAGCCTCAAGAAGAGGGGTAGCCTATGCAGCAAGAACAAATGGCTAAGGCCCCAACACCTACTAAGCAACAGGCTCAACTGAACATGCCTTCTGGGCAAGAGAAGATGGTGGAGACTTCAGTGCTCCAAACTCCACAAAAGGTGGAAAAAGGAAAGAAGAGGGACAGAGAGTAGGAGACTCCCCTTACAACGTCCACAAATCAAGGGGAGAAAAGGCAGAGATTAAATCCCCTCTCTGAAGAAGAAATTCTTATGGGGCAATTGGTGATAATGGGCCCACCAAGCATGGAGGTATCTATTAGTTCCTTTCAGCGGGAATAAGAGAAAAATCCTGGAGGAGAGGTCAGCTCCTCAAGTCATCAAAGGAAAGAAGAGGTAGGCATCAAGCAACAGTTCACCGATATCAAGAGGAGAAATGAGCCACTCAGGCTCCAAATTTACAATCAGTTGCTAAAGATGGCCCCCACAAATCAGTAAAGGCTCATGGCAGCCTATGACATTTCAGAAGGAGAAATGACCATGAGTCATTTCATGCCCACCACGGTGCAGCCACAGTCAGCTGCAGACTACATAAGAACCAACCTGGAGGTTCTAGCAAAAGACATTCACCCTATGGACCAGATAGAACTTCATAAGCAAACAGGTGAAATGGTCTATGCAACATTGGCAGACAAAACAATGTTGGCAAAAAGGCTGGAAAACAGCCTAAACAATACAGCTGCCCAACTGGAGTTGGAGAAAGCATCCTCCTTGGCCAAAGACAAGAGGATCAAGTCTTTGGAAGATATAATTATAGAGCTGGGGCATGACCCCAAGGATCCCAAAGCCATACAATCACTGCTGAAAATAAGGGATGCAGACCTGGCAGCCCTGAGAAAGAAGGTGAAGCTCCCAGCAACCATTCACCCCCAAACAGATGAGGTTGCTCAGCAGAAGCAAGAACAAGAGATAGCTACATTGCTGGTAGCACTGCACAAGCAACTAGTGCAGACAAAAGGGAGGCTGGAAGACACTGAGGCTGCACTACAGGCAGCCATACAGCAGAAAGAGGGAGGCTAGACTTCTCAGCCCCCTCCAGAGGTTATTAACCTTGAGGAGCCTCCAAAGATCACTCCTCCTCACACAGAAGCAGCAACAGCAGCACCGTCTACAGAGCAGGCTCCGAGACTGGACATGCAGAAACTGTTGAATGAGGTCCAGGCCCTAGAAGCCCAGATGACAGAATGGAGCCAAGGATGTGTTGGCCAAGATAAATGAGAAATATGATAAATCAAAGCAGAATGTGGCTGAGAAAGGGAGAGAAATAAAAACTCTCAAGGAAAGGACAAAAGAGCTGGAGAAGGAGCTCACCCTTGACAAAGTGGTGGCTGAAATCAGAAGATTTTTGTGGACCAACATTGGCCAATCAATAACGGACCAATGGAAATACATTGAAACCATTCATGAGCAAATGGAGCTCATAGGCAAAGCACAAAGGGAAGTGCATAGAGAAAGGGCATCTCTAGGCAGTATGCCTGAGGTAGCCAACAGATTGATCAATGTGCTCAATAACAGGACAGGCCCTCAGCTGGCAGCAATTGGGATCTCTAGCCGGACGGAGACTATCCAGCTAGTTAAGAGGGTCCTCACACTAAAAAGCCTGGTACAGACGTTGGATAGAAGGAGCCAAGATATGCAAATAGAGGTAAACAGGTTAATGGACAAATTTGCTACATTACAGGGCAGAGGTCTCCCCAGCTTACTCAACAGTGCAGGAAAACTTCTATCACATGAAGTTTATGCAAAGAGGGTGAACACATTTGCCACCAATCAGATCAGCCAAGGATCAAGCAGCTCACAGGAAACAGGGCCAGCATCTGGACAAAGTCTCTATGACAGAATAGAGAATCTGTTTTTTTATTATGAATGAGCTTAACCATCTGTTTGAAACGCCTCCGAATTTCTACAAATACACAGAGGCAGATGAGACCATGGATGCAATTTTGAGGCATCAATTTCCTACGCAGGATTGGTGGGCCAACATGATACAATTATGATTATAAACAAGAGGCTTCATCTAAATTTTGTCATCAAAATATATATAAGTCATCACATTCAGAAAGTGTGATACACATATTATGACCGAAAGGTGGAATGAGCCACCTCAGCATGAAGATTCAGCCACCAAAAGCAACAATGACATCTACAGATAGCAGGGCCGAGAAAAGCTACAGCAGGATAGAGTATAAAGACACATCATTCAGCATTAAAGAAAAATGCTCAACCGACTCAGCCTCCTCCAAAGGTCAAGAAGAGGCCTGATAGCATTGAAAACCATTTATTTTACATTTATAGTAGCAATAACTTTCTTATCTGATATTTGTAAAGTTGGTGAGCACAGTTACTGTATCAAATGACTCAGCAGTTAGATATTTTGTAAAACCTATTGTATATATTCCCCCTCGCATACACTTCCAAGGGGTTGGTGTGTTATTGGTTTCTGTTGTTTTCTCTTATGAAGGACTAAGAACTCAGCTGTAACTTTCAGAAGGATGTTATAAATAAAGCTTGGAGTTTACAGGAACTGAGTCTTACTGGTGCATGTTGTGATTGGAACCATTGAATGCTACAGGATTCTAGTTCTATGGCTTGATATAATAAGTGTTTCTCTATCTCTATTAATTTTTCTGTTATTTGTTTTAACTCATCCCTCTCACATGTTGTTATAAATCTAGGAAAGAAAGAAAAAGAATGCCTCAACATTTGTCGATGGAGACACCCTGATCTCAATGTATCTTCACTATAAATGTTTTTCATAAGTTTCAGATGTTTAAATTGGAATTCTTAACTACTCCAATAAGCTCTGAATATCTCACAGTCACTATTTGGTAATTCATCATGCTACTAAGTAGAGATTGTTGTTCGTGTTGATATCACACTGTTGGTAACTCCATATCTCATTGTTTCACTCACTAAATCGGAAATTATATTAACAATAGCCATTTAGCCTTGCAGTAAAACTTTCTCCATCACAGGCACCAGAAATATTTCACTTTTCTAACTCCATATGCCCAATGGACTAGCATCTTCTGCACTTTCATGCCCTTCTTATAACAAAATTTCACCAACTAAAGTCTTAAACAGGAAACTGAACTCTTAACTAGCCTAAAAACCTCGCAAATCATATCTGAAGCTTAAAGAGAGAGCCCTCTCTGATTATAGATAGGCTACGATCTATAATCCAAAGATTGGTTAGTGGTTACCCCGACTGTATTCCCTTGGGAGTCATAGGGAACAACCTGTGTGTTAACATAAATGGCGACTCCGCTGGGGACTTCGTCATGATTTTCTAGTTACTGTATATTTCCTAAAGCTATAGGTGAGGCCTGAATATCAGCCAGGAAGCCTTGAAGACTGTTTCTGTATTACATTAACAAATTTGCATAAAAGCTGCCCCAGCCAATCTTCATACTAGCTTTGAGACATACACAGCCATTTCAAAATCTTATATGGTCCTTACAGATACAAGAAAATTATAAAAATACTCAAAAAATAATTCAGAAGCTGGCTCCCAAGAAGAATCAACGATATACAAGGTCCAATCCTGACCCTAACCCGCCAACTGTTTTTGAAAATCCTATCACAAACCATAAAAACATTAGGAAGCAGCAAAAACAGGAGAATCCTTCTGATTTGAGCCCTGAGACAGTCCACCTTAACCCCGTTCTCACTCCAATCAAGGTTTTATTCCGGTCTACCCCTGGTTCCCCTAGTTCACCATCCACATCTCAAACCCCTCCATTTACACCTTCATCCACTTCACATGTTCCCTTGACCAACACTGCAGTCTCTGTCATACCTACTACCCCAACTATCCCAGTAGTCCCTATTGTCCAGGTTAACCTTATAAACCCTGCAAATATGGCCGATAGATATGCACCCCTGCAGTTACCTGCTAATGCTACAGCTCTGCCTCATGACTACCAATCCAAAATCTCATACTTTGACTCCACTGGCCCTTTCACTGCCATTCAGCATGCTAGAAGGATGCAAGATCATTTTGAAAACTATGAAATTGATGATGACAATGTAAGGATGAGAATTTTTGTTTAGAGCCTGACGGGGGATGTAAGAACCCGGTTTAGGTTACTCACTGCAAATACCATAACAACTCCTAACGAGCTTTACCATGCCTTTACTAATAGATGGGAAAAGAATAAAGATCCCTTGCACATACTAGGTGAATATGATACAATCAAACGGGGCCCTCAAGAGACCGTTTTGGAGTATTGTGCAAGATTCAACAATGTATACAACACAATACTGCAGAATTTGAGACCTCCCCCTGATTTAGCATTATACAAGTTCCCTGATGGTTTTCACCCTGACATGGCATATCAGTTGAAGGAAAGAGCCCCTAAAACCCTTGAAGATGCGTAAAAAGTTGCTGTCACAGTGGAGGCTAACCTTATTGCCAAGAGGAACAGGGCAAGATTGGAAAAAAGAGTCACCTTCAAAGAGGAACCCTCAGCCTTTGATCAGAAACTGGATGCAATACTCACTGGCATGAAGAGGTTGGGTGACAGAGTGGAATCTGTGGAGAGACAGTCATCATGGGAAGCACCATAAAGTAACCCTGTCAGGAACCCAAGTTTTAGGAGAAATCAAAACCCAAACATTAGCAAGGCTAGTTCTAATCTAGAGATAAGACCTCCCTTCCAGGAAAACTATACTGAAGAATCCACTTCAAGTGAGAAAGTAGATGACACCCACATTAACCTAATGGGCCTAAATGATGAGCAGCAAGTTTTCCTGAGTCATGAAGATCACAAGGAGGATGGCATAAAACAGTTCCAAACTAGGTCAATTGAATCATTTGACTTTAAACAAGGTTATGACACAGCCGTTTATGAAGTTCACAAGCAATACAAGCTAAGAAGTAGAACTATAAATGTAACACAGCCTGAAAAAGCAAAAGATAGCCTGCAGCCTAAAAAAGCCATAGTTATAGAACCACAGGACAAAACTGATTCAGTTACAAATAAAATAACCGTTGAAGAAATAACTGAATTACTCCCCTCAAAACAAAAGCCAATGGCTGCACCACCTTTGCAGCCTAATCCAAATACTACTCATCAAGATATGAGTAAAAAGGATAAGTCTCATGATTAAGACAAGAATCAAGAGGAAAACTCAATAAACAAGGAAAATATTGTCACCCACAATACCAAGATCCAAACTGAAAGACCATTTGACCTAGAAGCTGAAATTGGCAAATTGAAGATAGCTATTCCTCTTTCAGAATTAGCCAAGCATGACATCAACAAACAACAAATCAAGAAATCTCTTCAACTCACTCGTAATAAAGATAATTTCAATGTGTTAGATGATACCCCAGAATTGCTTTTCGGTCCAGAGGTTGATGGAAAGACAGCAGTTACAGGAATCTTACCTTTTTATGTCAGCTTGCATGTTCATGACAAGATACTACATAATGCAATGTTTGATTTAGGCGCCTCTCACAACCTTACGCCTAAATCAGTAATGGAGAGGCTCAACCTGGAAATTACAAGACCTTATAAGGACCTATTTTCATTTGACTCCAGCCAAGTAAAATGTTTAGGCTTAATAAAAGATCTTTGTGTATCACTGGTCCAGTACCCAAATAAAACAATCCTAATGGATGTGGTAGTTGCTGATATCCCACCCAAATATGGAATGCTGTTATCAAGATCATGGGGGCCTAAACTCCAAGGTTCCCTATAATTAGACATGTCATATGCCACCATTTCAGTCTTCGGTCAACCTAAGAGGCTATATAGGGAGTCACTAATGAAATACATGGTTAACAGTGAAGACAAGCCTCAAAACTTTCCCATATATGTTGTTCACTCTGACATAGACTCCTATATTCTCTTCAATGACAATACAGGTCCCACAAATGATGAAGAAGCCCAGACAATTAAACAGGATCACCATATAAATGAAGAAACCCCTGATCCAGAAATATTGGTTAAGGATGCAAAAAGCGAAATCGTTCAAAAGGACAAACCAAAGGTAAGCCAAGATCTCAAATTGTTGATGTCAAGTCCCACTACAGTTGAAAACCCTCCCCTAAATCAAGAAATCCTTTGGTTCCTTGAATTTGATGGATTAGTCAACAAATTTGGGGCAGGGGCAGGGGTTTGGATACATAACAAACAAAACAATCATGCAGAAGGCCGAGCCTATAGGTTAAACTTTAGTGCACCAACAATATGGTTGAATATGAAGCCCTCTTGCTAGGCCTTAAACTAGTAAAATCCTTACAGTCCATAAAAGTTTCAATCCTGGGAGACTCAGACCTAATCATCCAACAAGTAAAGGGAAACTTTGTCACTAATGACAAAAGACTGAGATCTTATAGGTCTGCTGCTGCTGAAATCCTGAATTCCTTCACTGAATTCCAAATAACCAAAATTCCTAGAACCCACAACCTTCATGCTCATAGTTTGGCCACATTTGCAAGCACTTGCAAGCTACCTTTTGAAACCCAGCATTGCTTTGCAGCTGAGGTAAAACACAGACCTTCTGTCCCAAACAATGTCAAGTATTGGCAAGTATTTGAGGATGACAAACAAATAAACAATTTCTTGACTCTACAACAAGAATTCGCAGGACTAAACATTGATTCAGAGGGTGCAAGTGATTCACAAACACCAGGTGAAGAACACCACACAAATATCTCACTTAAAACAGCAAATCAAATGCTTTGTCCAACAAACTTTGACCAGGAGAAAATACAAGAACTTGAACAAATTCATTCTGAGGAAATAGCTCACATTGAAGCTGAAGTTATACAATGGAAAGACAATTTTCTTCCAACAGACCTAACTCCATTAGAGGACATTTTTGACTCAAATGATGTCCCTAGAAAACCAAAATTGCAACCCCTTAATACTGCCATTGAAGAGTGCAACATTGGAACTGTTGAAAAGCCCAAGATAATTAAATTATCTGCATCTTTACCACCTGATAAAAAGCCTAAATACATCGACCTATTTAAAGAATTCCAAGATGTCTTTGCATGGAGTTATGAGGATTTAAGATCCTATGATACCTCCATCATTCAACATACAATCCCTCTTAAGCCAAATCAGAAACCTTTTAAACAGAATTTGAGGAGGATCAACCCTATGCTTCTCCCCTCAATTGAAAAAGAGGTACAAAAAATGTTTAAAGCTAGCATAATAGCACCAATCAGATTCTCAGAATGGATTTCGAATTTGGTTCCTACAAGAAAGAAAACTGGTGAAATAAGGCTTTGTGTTGATTTAAGGAACTTGAATCAAGTGTCCCTAAAAGATAATTACCCCTTACCCAAGATGGATCACATCCTGCAAAAGAGTAGTGGGGCATCAAGAATTTCTTTACTTGATGGATTCTCAGGCTTCAACCAGATCCTAGTCCACCCTGATGATCAGGACAAAACAACATTTACAACCCCATGGGGAACCTTCAAATATGTCAAGATGCCTTTTGGGTTGAAAAATGCAGGAGCTACCTTTCAAAGGGAAATGGATATTGCCTTTTCCAAAGAAATCCATGATTTCCTTGTCATCTACTTAGACGACCTCTTGCCTTTCTCAAAATCTGATCAAGAACATTTGAAACATCTAAAGCAAATATTCACAACTTGCAGGAAATATGGAATTTCCTTAAATCCCAAGAAATCCTTGTTTGTATTGGAAGAAGGTAAATTGATAGGTCATATCATTTCAAAGGATGGAATTGGGATTGACCCAGACAGAATACAGGCCATCTTGCAAATGCCCCACCCTAGAAACATCAAAGAATTACAAGCATTCCTGGGGAAGCTCAAATTCCTCAGGAGATTCATCCGAAATTTGGTTGAATTAAGCAGATTACTAAATAACATGCTGAAAAAGGATTCAAAAGTGAAATGGATAGTAGAAGCAAATAAAGCTTTTGAAGGAATAAAGCTGGCCCTTACCCAAACTCCAGTCTTAACAAATCCTCAATTTGACAAAGAGTTTATCATTTTCTCTTTTGCTTCCCAGTATACTATTGCTGCTGTCTTATTACAGAAAGATGACCAAGGAAACGAGAGACCTATTGCATTCTTTAGTAGAGCTCTCAGAGATGCCCCCCTAAAATACCAGATCATGGAAAAGCAAGCATATGCCTTGGTCAAAGCCATCAAAGACTTTAGAATATATATCCTATACTCCCATGTTATAGCTTATGTACCAAGTCCCATTGTCAAAGACATACTCACTCAAGAGAACTTGGAGGGCAGAAGAGGAAAATGGATTGCCAACATCCTAGAATTTGACATTGAAATAAAACCTACAAAATTGATAAAAGGGCAAGGTTTGGCTAAATTAATGTCTGAAACAAATTTCCAAGCCCTGGACATCAACCAACTGGATAGTGATCCGGAGCTGGCGACTCCAAAGATCAATGTAGCCTTTGAACAATCTCTGTGGTATTCTTATATCTGTTATATATTGCAAAACCTGTGTGCTCCCCCAGGATTGTCCAGAACTAAATGTAGGTTCTTAAAAATGAAAGCCTCAAGATTTTGTGTAATAGAGGGCAATTTTCTTTGGAAAAACCATGAGGGTATGATTGCTACAACTTACTTAATTGAAGATGAGGCTAACAATGTCATAAAAGAATTTCATGCAGGTGATTGTGGTGGACATTTGTATTGGAAGTCCACTGTGGATAAAATACTAAGGGCTGGTTACTATTGGCCCACTTTGTTCCTCAGAACATAACTCATCCCTCTCACATGTTGTTCTAAATCTAGGAAAGAAAGAAAAAGAATACCTTAGGATTTTTCCATGGAGACACCCTGATATCAATCTATCTTCACTATAAATGTTTTTCATAAGTTTCAGCTGTTTAAATATGAATTCTTAATTGCTCCAATAAGTTCTGAATATCTCACAGTCACTATTTGGTAATTCATTATGCTACTAAGTAGAGATTGTTGTTCGAGTTGATCTCACACTGTTGGTAACTCCATATCTCATTGTTTCACTCACTAAATCGGAAATTATATTAACAATAGCTATCTAGCCTTGCAGCAAAACTTTCTCCATCACAGGCACCAGAACTATTTCACTTTTCTAACTCCATATGCCCAATGGACTAGCATCTTCTGCACTTTCATGCCCTTCTTATAAAAAAATTTCACCAACCAAAGTCTTAAACAAGAAACTGAACTTTTAACTAGCCTAAAAAACCTCACAAAGCATATTTGAAACTTAAAGAGAGAGCCCTCTCTGATTGTAGATAGGCTAGGATCTATAATCCAAAGATTGGTTAGTGGTTACCCCGGCCGTATTCCCTTGGGAGTCATAGGGAACAACCTGGGTGTTAACAGATTTATCACTAAAGAAGCTTCCATCAGAGGTGGCAAACCACTTCCTCTCTATGGAGATCCGAAGCCAAACCACCCAACTCAAGATAGATTTAGTCCAGGAATTTGTTAGGATGAATCTTCCGCTGTTTGTTTGTTAAAAAACACCACTGATTATGGTTGGCACGAGTGTGACTCTGTGACAGAGCGCCAACTGGCATGCCCACTTTGGAGGATTTCCCCCATTAGCGCGAGCGCTGCACTATGGAACTGC
>APFE030095327.1:105769-130844 GCA_000404065.3 Pinus taeda
GGAAACTGAAAAAAAAAACTGCACGAAGCACTAGAGGGGATCCAAGTCGAATTAGCGGGTGGCCACCAATATCCACCTGGATCAGCCTTGGGCTTCCCATACAGCCTTTAACACAAACCAAAACTGTCCTGGTTCCTCATTTCCTACACCTTTAAATACTGGAAACTTGACTGCACTCGCCATCACAACCCTAGGTGGTAGCGGAGGTGGGGTCGGTGAAGATGGATTCAATGTAGGTGAAGTAGGTGATGGCGTGGATGGTGGTGGTATCAATGGGATGTGTTGCTTAATCAACTGGACTGTGCTTCTTGGAGAGAACCCTGCGAGTTCTTCCTCACTTTCTCGTGAAATAGAAATCAGAGGGTTGTTTTCTAATCCTTTGGTGCCTTGGTAGCCTCTTCCGCTCCGTGTTACGCTAGACATTAATGAATGCGCATAATCCGTTTTTCACATAACAACATTTTAATCCAAGTATTCAACGATTTGATGTACTTATCCCGCGGTCCTCGGAGAAAACGCCTTTCTGCTTCACTATAAATCATAGTTGTGTCTATCATGAACTCAATGATGAACCCTCCTATTATTTGATCAAACCAGTGATCTACTGCGCGTGCGATTTTATCTTCAAATGCTTCTAGCCTGCGCACCAATTCTGGAGTCCACACAATGGGTTGATCTAGTCTACACCTTCCCACGTTGTCATCTAGCCTCGCGATCCACTCATACAACTCTGTCGAGAATGACACAAAGAAGATCTCATGGATCTCTGTGTATATGTAACGATCCAACCCCCTTTCTTCTGATATCTGCAAATTTTTGTTTTCCTGAACCATGAACTCGTGAAGCTTCTGATCCAACCAATCTTCAAGCTCTTTCGTTGTAGGGTTCCAATGTTTCGACATCAGACATCCCTTAGGCAGATCCTGGTCCTGGCAACGGAACCATTTGTTGGCTTATTGGGCCCTGACCCAGGTTCGAAAGAGTTATTAGCTAAACAAATCCTACAGCTACCAACCCTTTCGGCAACAGCTCGTGGAGCGTGGACTAAGGTCTCACCCGAGGTTGCAGGGGAGGGTGCTAGAACTAGGTTTTTGCACCCTTGGGATGTCTTGATGTGGTTTGGAGGGTTTACGAACCGTTCTGTGGCTTCGTGCTACTTTACTTCCGCGTAAATCCGGAACAAGGCACTTCTTTAAGAGTTATTATTTATGAGTTGGTTATAGATCAGATCTACTCTTTACAGTCTTTAAGCAAACATTTAAACTTAGAACCCCGTGTGCGCAGTTATAAAGAAAGATATAAACTCATATAACAGATCATGTATAAATTTAGAATATAAACAACAGACAGATCCGAGAGAAACCACACAATGACTCGGAAATTCTTATCTTTATTGATCTTCTCTTCAGTACAACCAAATCCACCCTGCGCACTCAGCTGCAAGGGTCTGCGGACTCTACTAGGCCTCTGCACACACAGCTGCAGAGCCTCTATCTCTCTACCAACACCCTTGACTCGGACTTACAGACGCTTCAAGACTTCTTGCTTCATACACCCATTACATTCCAGATCAAAAATACTTGCTAAAACTGACTTCTGACCATAGAGTCTTGCTCTATTTGTACATTTCCATGGTCTGTGGACCATGGGCAAGCCGACTCATTTTACATTATTTTAGGGCAGACAACCCTTTGACTTGACTCATTACACTTCGCACTCCACACATCTCACGGAGTCTTTATGATACCTTTACCCAAAATTGCGGGCTTTGAGCCCCAAAACCTTTACGCGGTGCTTTCGCTACCCAACACATGTCCATCACCCACGGGAAGGGTTCCTCCACGCAGTAGAAATCGGTGGATAAGGTCATGGAAGAATACAGGGACATATTCTCCTCACCCACAGGGATACCTTTGCACTGTCGGGTCAATCATACGATTGATTCAACTCCTAGAATACCTCTACCCAATGGGTCAATATATTGTTTCTCTCTTCTGGAAAATGAAGAAATCAAGTGATAGATTCAAGAGTTATTAGAAAAAAGGCACATCCAACTGATTTCCTCGCCTTTTGGGAGCCCAATTATACTCGTACAGAAGAAGGATGGGACCTAAAGACTTTGCATTGATTATTGGGCACTAAATAAAATAACTATCATGAACAAGTATCCAATCCCACAGATTGACGGCCTTCTTGACTAGATCAAGGGTGCCAAGTACTTCAGCAAGATTTATTTGAATTCTAGCTATCACTAGGTTCCAATAGAACCCATAGATGACATGGAAAACCACCTTCAAATCCAAGGAGGGTCTTTTTGAGTGGTTGGTCATGCCTTTCTAGTTGACAGATGCCCCTGCAACTTTTATGAGGTTGATGGATGATATCTTGGGGCCATTCACCAAGTCGTTTGTGGTTGTATATCTGGACAACATCATCATCTGCAATAAGAGTTGGGAAGAAAAGTTGCAACATATTCGGTAGGTCCTTCAATCCTTGTGGAAACACAAACTATGTTCCAACTTGGAGAAATGCACCTTTGTCATGAACCAGGTCCTATATATGGGTTACATCATTGATGAGCAAGGCATGCATGTGGATCAAGCTAAGATCCAAGTCATTTGGGATTAGACAACCCTAACCACTCTAATAGAGCTTCGTAACTCTCTCTTCCTTGCTAATTTATATCGAAGGTTCATGTTGGGGTTCTCTCATATCACTTGGCCTTTGAGTCAAGTTACCAAGGGCGAAGAGAAAGAAAAATTATTTTGGTTTAAGTCCCAACATAAGGCATTTGTTGAGCTAAATCACTCCCTTTGTTATACACCAGTTCTCACATTGTGGGACCTACAACAACCATTTGAAATCAAGATAGATGCCTCTAAATATGATATTGATGCAGTTCTCACCCTACAAGGGCATCTGGTGGCTTATCACAATGAGACACTCTTCAATACAATTTATAAATACTTCACTTATGATAAAGAGATGTATTCCATCATGCAGGATTGTCGGTAGTCGAAGCATAACATTCTGTGGAAGTAGACGATCATCCACACAGATCAACTACCTCTCGAGTTTATAAAGACACAAGGGAAGTTGCAAAAAGAGCTCCATCAGAATGGTACACATATCTGCAACACTTTCATCTGAACATTAAGTACAAGAAGGGCAGCACCAATAATGTTGCAGATTGCCTCAGTCAGCCACCGGTTTTTGCACTGACCACTGGTTTTGATTCTTGTGGGCACGAGACTTCAAGATGGCCGCAACTCTAAAAAATGATCCAAAATTTGGTAGCACATACCAAATTCTAAGGGATGGAAAACAACTTCCAAAATTCCACCTCCAGGATGCACTGTTATGCCACCTGGGACACCTTTGTGTTCCTTCAAGAGAGTGTATCAAGATGATTTGGGAGATGCACTAAAGTTGGGTCGCATTACATTTTGGTGTGGAGAAGGCAGTGGCAGTACGACATAAGTATTTTTATTGGCCAAATATCTGAAAGGATGTTGGAAAGTCTATATGATCCTATACTGCCTACACCATTGCCAAGCCAACAATTAAGAAGAAAGGCATGTATACTCATCTTCCTACAACTAAATGGCCCTGGTAATCCATCTCCATAGACTATATTTTTGGTCTTACTTCTACCAATCATGGCAATGACTATGTATTTGTGACAGTTGAAAGATTTGTTAAGATGGCCATATTAGCTACCTGTAAGAAGAGTATCACAGCAGAAGCCATTGCCAAACTCTTCTTTGAACGAGCTTCGGAACATTTTGGGATCCCACATATCCTTAGATCATATCGAGATAACAGGTTCCTAAGCACATTTTTTTCGAGCCTCTAGTCATTGTTGGATACCAAGCTCACCAAGTTGACTGCATTCCACCCTAGAGAGATGACCAGACAGAGGTTGTCAACAAGATGATTGTGCACATATTTCGCATGTACAAATCTAAGCATCCCTGAACATGGGATGAGAGTATTCCCTATGTTCAACACAACTATAACATATCTCTCCATAGCTTGACTGGCCACATCCCCTTTCAAGCGGGTCTAGGATTTCAACCATTATGTCCCCTTGGTGTTGTACTTCCCTTTGCAACTACACAGGAATAATATGCCCATGTTTAGTCCAAATATGATAAGGCTACCAGGTTTATTGAGCACATTCAGCCCATCTTCCAGTAGGTTCATGACACCTTGGATAAATATAATGCCAAATACAAACAATGGCATGATCAGCATCGGGTGCCACATAAGTTTTAGGTGGGCAACAAATTTTGGTTGCATTTGAAGAAATAATGCCTTGTCGAAACCCATTAGAAGCTTAAACCACTATAATACAAGACTTACACCATCACCAAGGTTGTGGAATACAACTCTTTCGAGCTCAATATTCTCCCATTCCTCGGCTTGCATCCCATATTCAATGTGAATCGCCTTCAGCCATAATTTCCACCATTGTTGGACACATCAGATACTGTTGAGCAGCTGACACCAATAAAACTTAACCTAGACACATTGAACAAGCCACAATTGATTAGATCATGGACACAAAACTCAAGAATGCTCGCAAACAGAGGATCCAATTGTATCGAGATGTCAAAGCTAGCCAACGCCTACACCAAGGTTAGTGGCTCGCTAGGGACCAAGTTGAGCAGAAGTTTCCCCATCTCATGGAGGCACTCAAGGCAGTGGGGACCATTGCTTCCTAATGGGGGAGGACTAATCTAAGTGGATATTGGTGGCCACCCACCTATTCCACTTGGACCCCCAACATTGTTTCTTTTCAGTTTCCTTAACTCTAGCGCACTTAGTATTTTTGGTAGTTTTTCGGGTCTTGAACTTCTAGAGTCATTTTGAGGCCCTAAACGGCATTTTTTGGGAAAATGGGCAAACCCAATGTTCATAGTAGGGGTTTGCAATCAAAATTTGTAGTCCTCAGATATATATTTCTGACGGGGTATCATACACGCCAAACAGAGATTGTATGCGAAAGTTACGACCTCGATAATTTTATGTTTCAACTGGCCCCAGCAAGGCCTACAAACTTTTAGTGCTTCATATACTAAGGTTAGGTTTTTGGATGTTTAGGGTTCTCCATTATTTCTTAATGATAAATTTGCCTACAAGCCTCATTGTAACATAGTTCAGAAGGCATGTAGCTACCATATCTCTTCTTAGAGATAAGCTACCATCGCCCAAGCTAGTTTGTTTCCATTATTCATGTAAACAATTTTCAGTGTTTGTTATTAATTAATTGAAGTTCAGTTTTTCCTGTAGCTCTATGTTTCTATTTAAATCCATATTTCATTTTGTTCCTGCATAAAATTGGATAAGTGGTATCAGAGTAGGTTTCTTTTTATATTTTTTTCTTTGCATGTCCACAACGAGATAGGGGTATAAGGAGTTAGGACTTGAACTGATTGAACCCTTGCAAGATTGGCCTCACCGACCTTGACGGCCTCCCATGACGGAAGAAAATAAATACAAGGGAGCAAGAGATCCTGTCAAAATATTGATCAAAGAGACCCTCGTGTGACAAAGTAATGAAATGATGGATATTTTTTCCCAAATCCTTCAACGAGTGAAGCATCTTCATTTAGTAGTCTCTTAAGAGGCATCGCCCCCTTTAAGGTACAAGTTAGCTTTAACATACCTATATTTCAAGGTCAGATAGATGCATATGTCATAGATAGATGGTTAAATCTATTGTCGGGTTGACAGGGTATTATCGCAAGTTTGTTAAGAATTATGGGAGAATAGCAGCACCTCTAACAATATTATTGAAGAAAGATATTACTTTTTCACTCCTCAAAGTCGGCCCCCACGTCAAGGACTAGTGGGAAACCTACTGTGAGCAGAGGGACGAGAAGGAACCCTTACTATTTTCAGCCACACGTCAAGGAACAATATTACCTTGTCAGGAGCTATGAAGATAAGTACATAAAATGGACCACATTGCGGCAGGAAAGGGACCAAGATGTGTCGAAGTTCACAAATATTTTTTGTATCCTTCGCATGAAGTTGGGTATCAAATATTGTGAGAAAAATTTGGTTATCAAGCACCACAGTTGTCTATACAAATATATCCATGAAAATATGGATTTCCTGGACATCTCCTTGCTTGGCACCACATACCAATATGTTGTTAAGACTGAGAAGAAATTTAAATAGAAGAAGCGAGACTTTGGATCTACAAATCTGAAGTAGGGAAAAGACACCCCCAAACTGCAAAAAAAAGGATGGAGCCAATGTGGCGTAACCCAGGACAACCCATCGAAGCCACAAGAAAGTAATAACACCACAAAGATAAAGAAGGACATGGGAAAATGGTGTGAGTTCCACAAGATCCCTACTCACAACACAAATGAGTGTAATGCCAAGTAGTCACTAGTGGCTGAGCTAGAATCTTCAGAGTCAAATGCATGTTCCAAATCTGAGTCGGAACCTAACAAGGGGAACGAAAAAGGGAAGAATATCATGGATGTAGAGCCCGGCACCACATTTTCCACCACCAAGGCCTAAAATATTAAGCCCGAGGATCTAGAGGAGGGCGAGCATATTTTCCACCCATTAATGTGGGTGAAGGGTTCTCTGTTGCAGTTCATTGTCGACAATGGGAACCAAAGTAACCTTATCTCAGTCGAGGTCATGAAGTTTTTGGGCCTATGGATGACATTTCACCCTCATCCATACACCATTGGATGGCTCCACCAAGGGCGAGATCTCTGCATCAACTAGCAGTGTTGTCTATTCTATAGCATCAAGCCCTTTACAGATGGGTTATTTTGTGATGTTGCTCCCCTTGAATTTTGCGATGTATTATTAGGCCTACCACACTTGTGGAAGCATCATGTTGTGTATGAATCTAGGCCTTGTACTGTTATTATTACTTTGGGTAGTAAGCTATATAGGATACTGGAGGTAGTTCCACCTACCACCATTTCTTTGATCTTTGTTAAGAAATGCAGTTAGATCATCTCCTAGACCGAGAAATTTGTTTTCTTTCAAGTTCGATCTCAAAGTAAGGGGAATATCATGGCCCTTGGGAATTGTTCCTCCACATAGCATAAGTAGGTGGATAAGGTTGTGGAAGAATACAGGGACATCTTCTCCTCCCCCACAAGGGTACCTTTGCACTGTCAAGTCAAGCATACAATCAATCTCACTCCCGAAGCACCTCTACCCAATGGACTAATATACCAGCACTCTCTTCTAGAAAAGGAAGAAATCAAATGATAGATCAAAGAGTTGCTACAAAAATGGCACATTTGTCCGAGTTCCTCGCCTTTTGGGATCCCAATTGTACTTTTATAGAAGAAGGATGGGACCTGGAGACTCTGCATTGATTATCGGGCACTAAATAAAATCACTGTCAAGAACAAGTATCCAATCCCAAAGATTGGTGACCTTCTTGACTAGCTCAATGGGGCCAAGTACTTTAGTAAGGTTGATTTGAAGTCTGGCTATGACCAGTTTCCAATAGAACCCATAGATGTATGGTAGATCGCCTTCAAATCCAAGGGGACCTTTTTGAGTGGTTGGTCATGCCTTTCAGGTTAACAAATTCCCATACAACTCTTATGAGGATGATGGATGACATCTTGAAGCCCTTAACCAACTCATTCATGCTTGTATATCTGGACGACATCCTCATCTTCAACAAGAGTTGGGAAGAACACTTGCAACATATTTGACAGGTCCTTCAAACCCAGTGACAACAAAAACTATGTGTCAACTTGGAGAAATGAACCTTTGGCATGAACCAAGTCCAATATCTAGGTTACATCATTGATGAGAAAGGGGTGCATGTGGATCTTATTAAGATCCAAGTCATTCAGGATTGTCTAGCCCCAACCACTTTAACGGAGCTTCGCAGCATAGTGGGCCTTACCAATTTCTATCGAAGGTTCGTATTCAGGTTTTCTCATATCACTAGGCCTTTGAGTCAAGTTACCAAGGGCAGAGCGAAAGAAAAATTATTCAGGTATGAGTCCCAAAAGAAGGTGTTCGTTGAGCTGAAGCACCACATTTTCTATGCACGGGTGCTCACATTTCTAGACCTGCAACAACCATTTGAAATTGAGACATATGCCTTTGAATATGTTTTTGGTATAATTCTCACCCAACAAGGGCATCCATTGGCATACCATAGTGAGACACTCTCATATGGAATTTTGAAATACCCCACTTATGATAAAGAGATATATTCCATCGTGCAGGATTTCCAACAGTGGAAACATTACATTCTGGGGAAGCAAACGATCATCCACAAAGAGCACTGACCTCTCAAGTTTATACAGACACAAGGGAAGTTGCAAAATGACCGCCATCAGAAATGGTCCACATATCTACAATAGCTTCATCTGAACATTAAGTACAAGAAGGGAAAACCAATAATGTCGTAGATTTCCTCAGTTGGCCACTGGTTGTGGCGATGACCATTGTTCTCTACTCTTGTGGGCATGAGACTTCTGGATGGCCACAACTTTACAAAAATGATCCAGAATTTTCCACCACATACCATATGTTGATGGATGGAAAGAAAGTTACATACTTCCACATCCATGATGCATTGTTATGCCACCTGGGGCACCTTTGTATTCCTTCAAATGAGCATGCTAAGATGATTTTGGAGGTGCATTACAGTCGGGTCATATGACACTTTTTTCTAAAGAAGATAGTGGAAGTACTACAAAAGTATTTTTATTGGCCAATTATTAGGCAAGATGTTGGAATGTATATCACATCCTATACTACCTGTGCCATCACCAAGCCAACCATTAAGAAGCAAGGTCAGTATACTCCTCTGCCTACTCCTAGATGGCCCTAGGAATCCATCTCCATGGAATATATGTCTGGGCTTACTACTACCAAGCATGGAAACAACTATGTATTTGTGGTTGTCAACATATTTTCTAAGATGTCCATATTGGTTGCTTCCAAGAAGAGTATCACAACAAAATCCATTACCAAAATCTTCTTTGAACAATTGTGGGTACATTTTGGGATCCTACAAACCATTATATCAAATCAGGATAACAAGTTCCTAAGTGCATTTTGGTTCAACATATGGTCATTGTTGGATACCAAGCTCACCAAGTCGACTGCATTCCACCCCCATACTAATGGTCAAGCAAAGGTCGTCAACGGGATGATTTTGCATATACTACACCTATTCCACTTGGACTCCCAACACTATTTCTTTTACGTTTCCTTAATTCTAGCATAATTTACTATTTTTCGCAATTTTTTGGTTACTGAACTTCTAGATCCGTTTTGAGGCCCTAAACGATGTTTTTTAGAAAATGGGAAAACTCCTAACTTTTAAGAGGGGTTTGTAGTCCTTGGATACAAGATATCATACATGCTAATCAGAGATCGTATGCTACCAGGAAGTTTATGTTCTAACTAACCCCAATGGGCCCTACAAACTTTTGGGACTTCATCTCCTAGGGTTAGGTTTTTGGATGTTTATGGGTTTAGATTATTTCTTAATGATAAATAGGCATGTGAACCTCATTGTAATACAATTTAAAAGGCATATATCCACCACATACCTTCTCATAGATAATCTACCAACACTTGAGCTAGTCTATTTCCATTCTGCATGTTATAATTTTCAGTGTTTGTTATTTTTTAATTGAAGCCTAGTTTTTGTTATAGCTTTGTGTTTCTATTTAAAGATGTATTTCATTTCATTCCTGCATAAATTTGGATCAATGGTATCATAGTGGGCTACTCTTTCTTTTTATTTTTTCTTTTTCTGTGCATTTCCCCAACGAGGTCTGGGTATAAGGAGTTAGGACTTAAGTTTGTTGAACCCTTGCAACTCCGACCCCAATGACCTCGCATGGCATAAGAAAAGAAATAAGACGAAGTAGGAGATCCTTTCAAAATGTTTCTTGAACAAGCCCTCGGGTGACCTCGGAACGAGATGATGGATAACTTTATCCAAATCCTTTGGCAGGTATCAAAGATATATTTGAAGATCAGATAGATGAAAATCTCATAGATATATGATTAAATTTGCAAGAAGGATATTTTTCGGCCCATAAATTTTCCAATAGGAAAAGAATTACTTTTTCACTCCTCAAAGTCACCCCCCACATCAAGGACTAGTGAGAAATCAACTGTGAGTAGAGGTACGAGAAGGAACACTCATTATTTTTAGTCACACCCACTTGGAATTCTTTTCTGAGACATCGTCAAGGAATAATGATCTAAAAATGGGGCTCTTAGGATTCTTATCTAACTTACAAGAACCTGTCCCACTTCCAAAGCTTTCAATTTTCCCAAGTCTTAATGATTAACCAATGCGGAATTAAGAAATGCTTGAAAATAAGGTGTATGTTGGCATGTATTTTTAACTGTTTATGTGCTTTTAAAATTCGATTGTTCATGCTGATATGTAAATACATATGATAATAGACAAATGCAGCAATAAGTAAACACATAAGACAACAATTTAATACGGAGTTCACCCGAAACGCTTGGGCTACGTCTCCTTGAGCTCTAGTCAAACTCGACTAGGCTCCCTGGGATTATGGCAACAGTTCTTTTACAAGTTCCACACTCAATTCCAATGTTTTACACGGGAACATTGGGCTCAGAACACCATCTTATCCCTTGGCTATTGGAGCTCTTCGGCTTTCTGGCTCTGGCTCTTGCTCTGGCTCTTGGCTCTGACTCTAGCTCTAGCTCTTTGGCTCAGGCTTTGGTTCTGGCTCTCAGCTCTTGCTTCCGTCAGTCGCTCTAGCTCTTGGCTCTGGCTCTGGCTCATGGCTCTCTGCTCTGGCTCTCTAAGCTCTTTCTCTCTGCCTTTGCATGCCTCTGTGAGTCGCTCGACCTCCAAGCAACTCCAACAACAATATCCTGTTGTCAATTGAGCTCTCTGGCTTTTCACTCGACCTCCGAGTGACCCCAAAGACTCTCTGGGCATTCAGCTTTTTCTCGTTGTTTGCTCTCCTCTCTTCTTCTCTCCTCTTTATCTCTGTTAGTCCGTGGCTTTAAGCCATCTGCTTCTTGACTGTTCGTTTCTGCTTTCATCTCTCTCGTTCCCTGCCTCTGTCCGTTCGAATCCCTTATTCAGCTGTTACAGTCACTGCATCACACCTCACAGGGAAGTGGCCACCTATTCTGTAACGGATAAGTGTCAGGTTCACTGGAAACACTCGATCGTTTGAAATGGCCGTTATTTCCGTTTACTCCAAGAATTCCCGCGAAACACAAATCTCTGCCAACTCATCGTCCACGTCGAACTTCAAAGTCCCGCACAATCTGCTTTATGACTTTGTCAAATATGGTCATCCATTGGTCGCATCTCCGATGTTGATCTGGAACCTCCAGATCCTACGGTCTCCGACCATATCGCGCGGGTAAGTTGCTCAACCGTTACTCACGTGATGTAAGTGGTTTTCTCTCTCATCTGTCGGACACGCGTCACCCGGTGTGTGGCATCGCGTTGACCTCGATCAAACTTGCTTACTGCTTGAAATGCACGTGATATCCTGCTATTTTGGGGCGCAGGACTCGCCTTCTGACGGTTTAGGCGTTTCCGCACGGTTTCCTGTTTCCCTTGTGACCGAACGCTCGGGGCTTTCCTTCACTGAGGGGTTTGCCCTGCAATACGCGATTAGCACTTTATCAGAAGCTGCCTCTGTTTTTGGATTTGGCCTCCTGATTGCCAATTTGTGCCAGTGCGCAATCACCATGGGCCAACGGGCTGTGCGCTTTGACTGAGGGTCCCCGTTATTTCGTGCTGACCACAAATTGCCATTGTTCAGAGGTTATTTTTGACAAGTTCGATATCCACAAGACTTTGAAATTCAGCATGAGTTTCTTTACAGAGTTTGGGTAACTTTAAGAGCGTTTAAGGATCCAATTCGGATCAAACAATAATACCTTGTTGGGACTTATGAAGATAAGTACATAAAGTGGACCACACTGCAACAGGAAAGGGACCAAGATATGTCAGAGTTCACAAATATTTTTCATACCCTTCACATGAAGTTGGGTATTAAGGATTCAGAGTGGAATCTAGTGCTCAAGTACCATGGTTGTCTGCACAAATACATCCAAGCAAATATGAAGTTCCTAGACATAGACTCACTTAGCGCAACATATTGATATGTCGTCAAGATTGAGCAGAAATTCAAACATAAGAAGTGAGACTTTGGATCTATGAATCTGAAGTAGGTAAAAAGCACCACCAAACCACATAATAAAGTATAGAGACAAGGTGGGGTGACCCAAGACAACCCATCAAAGCTAAAAACAAGGAATAACACCACAAAAGAGAAGGACATAGGAAAATGGTGTGAGTTCCACAAGATCCCCACTCACAACACAAATGAGTGTCACACCAAGCAATCACTAGTGGTCGAGATGAAAGCTTCAGAGTCATATGCATGTTCTAACTTTGATTCGCAACACATCAAGAGGAACATAAAAGGGAAGTAGATTATTATTGCAGAGCCCAACACCATCATTTCCACCACCAAAGTCCAAAAGATTGAGCTCGAAGATCTAGAGGAGGGGGAATGCCTCTTCCACTCATAGATATGGGTGAAGGGTTATCCGCTACATTACATTGTCGATGGTTGTTATGGGAAAATTTAGTGTCTTTTCGAACGACTAACCCCTAAACCTAGTAGCAAGTCTAGAACAACAATTAAAGTAATTCCATTGCTTTTCGTATAGCTAACAGATAAAAGAAAGAGGAGCAAAATTACCAACCTGTATCTCTTACTCGATCCCTCTTCCCTTTGACCACTTTCGCCACTCCCTTCCATACTTAACTCGCTTGAAAGGTACCTGCACACAAGCCGAGACAGAAAACCATCAAAGCATACATATCGATCTGTTAACTAAACATATTATAGAATCGAAAGTACAATATACATCACATAACACATGAATGGGAAAAGCATAGAACTATTTATTCATAGAAAGGAATATTACAACCCATCTAGATGCATGTTCGATTCAACGTCATCCTCCCAGCTTCAAACCCTTCTCTCCTCATGGAAACAACAATTTGACATGATAACATTACTCTCTCTACTAATCTCATCCAAGCAGCATTTCCTTAGCTTAAGAAGTTCCAACCTAGACCAACCAATGAGAGCTTGGTCCTTTTATAGCTTAAAAGAGGAGGTTAGGCCATTAATGGCCCTCATGAATGCTTTGCCATATTTGGGAAGTGGTTCCATGGAGGAAGGGATAATGGATTAAGGTCCATTCATCTCCTTCCTCATCCGAAAGCAAGCCCAATCCTTCTAGAAACCTCTAGAAGCATCCATTGGATGAGGAATCCAATGGATTCATTTGAAAAATTCGATGGATCTCGCCCATCACAGGTGATACAAAGGCCAGGTGCTATGCATAGCACCTAGACAGTGTAGTGCCTGCCATTCATTACAGCCAGATAGAAGGCCATCTGTGATGATCTCCTTAGGGACATTTTTTGGATGAATGGTGTCATGAAACTCTTGGGAAGCAAGCATGATGTAGGTTAACTTCATTAGGGAATGAAAACAACTGAATTAGGGGTTGATAGACCCTAATAATATAGATCTAGAAGTTGGGGTTGATGTGCCCAAATTTTCCTGTAACAATGGTGGGAGTCAAAAGAAACACATCTCATCCAAGGTCATGAAATGGTTGGGTCTACCGACAACACCACACTCACATCCATACACCATCAGATGGCTCCACCAAAGGCAATATATCCGCGTTAGCCAGTAGTGTTGCCTGCCATACAATATCAAGCCCTTCATGGATGAGGTATTGTGTGATGTTTCTCCCCTTGAACATTGTGATGTATTATTAGGCCAACCATACTTTTGAAATATTCATGTTGTGTATGAGTCTAGGCCTCATACTTTTATTATTACTTGGCAGTAAGCTAAACAGGATACCGAAGGTGGATCCACCTACCACCATTTATTTGATGTTTGCTAAGAAATACAGTAAGATAATCTCCTAGATTGGGGAATTTGTTTTCTTTATGAATAACTCTCAAAGTAAGGGGAAGATTGTGGTCACGTCCATGGCCCTTAGGAAGGGTTCCTCCACATAGCAAAAGCAAGTGGATATGGTCACATAAGAATACAGGGACATCTTCATCTCACCCACACAGGTAAAGTTTTCACTTTCAGGTCATGTATACAATCAATTTGATTCCCAGAGCACGTCTACCTAATGGATTGATATACCACCACTGTCTTCTAGAAAATAAAGAAATAAGGTGGCAAATCCAAGATTTTAATAACCCTACTTTGGGAGGATGCATGGAAATAAAAACCTGGCCTAGCTACACTAATGAGAATAGACCTCCAGGAGGAATTGTAGTGAGTTGGAAAATGGAAAGTCTACCAATACTGGGACCCAGGAGGGATAACCAGAAATTGCAAAAATGGTCATCTTTAAGCCGCCATGAGCAGGATCTGCTAGCCCAGGTTGGACAAGACCTGAACAATGAGCTTAGGGGAAGACAAATTATTTTCGTAGAGGATGATGACCAACTATGGTGGGGGTGACAAGAAGGAGGATAATTTACCTTAAATTATGCCTACATATACCTAACAGGGTACCAACAGGAATTAGCAGACCTAGTGTGGAACAAAATTTGGTCCATCCCATAATGGCCAAAAATCGAGTTGTTCACTTGATTGGTAATGCACAAAAATATCTTAACTTGGGAAAACCTATGCCACAGAGGTTTCATTGGATCCTCACAATGCAGTCGTTGTGAGAATTAGGAGGAATCCATCAACCACCTTCTCAACAAATGTGAGTACACTACTACCTTATGGGATTGGGTTTCTCGGGTGTTTGGCCAATCAGATAGATAGCGAGACAAAATTCAGGAAACATTAAGAAAATGGTGAGGATAAATTATGAAAAATGAGTTAGTAAACCTTGCGTGGTGTTTGAGTCTGAGATTTGTGATATGGGAAGTCTGGAAGGAAAGAAATGGATGGATATTTTAAGGTAAATCCTCCCTATCCTTGGCCCTGATGGCACAAATCCTACAACAAATACAAGAATCAATCCTTAGCATCTCATTGAAAAATTCAGAAGACAAACCTACGGAACAAGAGAACAAAATCCTGGAAATTATAGGATTGAAAGGAACCCAGCTTACTGTAACAGAAGGAAGGAACCCAAAATCCAAGGAGCCACATCGAAATGGTCACCACCAACTCAGGGGTTCCTAAAATTGAATTTCAACAAATCCTCTAAAGGAAACCCTGGTCGAGCCAGTGCGGGAGGGTTAATATATTTGTAGAATGGTTGCTTTCACTTCTACCCAAAAGAGCAATTTCAGTTGATTCATTATCATCATCACTACATAAGAAAGGGAGTGGGAAATAATTTATACAATGGTCATCATGATTAAAATTAAAGCAAAAACCAATACATGATAATTCCTTGTCACTATATTGATTATCTTCTCCATCCTTGATCAATGGAAAATGGGGTGCACCTGAATCTAAGAATTCTCTAACTTGTTTAAATACTGTTTGTCCTTGATCTACAATTGTTGATATTGCCATTACATCTGATACATCGCTATCACTGCCACTGTTATTTTGAACTAACTTCCTTTCTGCAACCTTTTTTTGTGTTTCTTTCCCATGATCCCTTATCTACTCTCAAGTGATCAAGCTTTACTATAGAGACCTACTCTGATACCGATTTTAGTAAATATTGAAGGGCATTGGGGGGGGAGGGAGGGGGGGGGGGGGGGGGGGGTGCGGCGGGGGAATGGGGTGAATCAAATAATTTTTATTTCACTTAGTCTTCAATTTCAAATTCAGAAAAGTACATGCTATTATTATTCAGAAAACTCGTCTGTGTACATGCCTTCATTGAATTAAAATTGCATGTGTGCAGATTACTAATTTTTCGTAAATTCCATGAGCGATTAACTTAATCGTTGCATCATTATTTCATTTACCATTAATTATTCATTAATCATGATAATTAAAGAGAAGATAAACCATAACATATAAGAAACACATCAACACATAAGAACGTTGGGATTTTAGGTGGAAACCCATTGTGAGAGACAACCACCATTGTTGTCGTCTTTGTCTTCTTCTTTTATTATAAAGAAAATATTCTTACAATTTTGTACTAGTGCAAACTCTTTCTAGCATGCAGGCTCCTACTTGTAGGAGGCTATATCCTCCACTCATTCTCAAGCACCCACTGGAAGGGAGATACAACCTCCTGATCAAGTTTATTGGATCCTACTGGAAGGAAACTCCAAATCCCTCAATAAGTTTACCAACTACCAAAGGAAGGAAGCTCTAACCCCCTCACTGAAGGCTTTGACCCTCAATACCTCTATGGACCACATTTCATAATATTTCACATTTGATCCACCTGTCTCAAATACACGTCAAAACCTGTAGGCAACCTTTCATCATATTTTCAAACTGGACCCACACCCAACAATATGCTCAAATAATGAATACTGAATACCAGTAATGGAATCATTGAAAATTGAGTCATTGATCAAATACCAAACCACAACCATGTCAATCTTGTGATTACCAAACACTGAATAAATTCAAAGCTAATAACCAATCAACATTGCCAGATACCCACCATCCAGATCAAGACATCCTTGATAATCAACGACAAATAATACATAACTAATCAACTATCATCAAGGAGCACTTCAAACCCTAGAATGCATACACGGCTGTCATAAAAGGGATTCACGTATATACATGATACTTATTCATGGAAATTAAGTACGAATCTCAAATCAATATTCATAAAACCCTAGCTATAAATCATTCATCACAGGGACTTTGTCAGCCTTTGTTAATCATCAATCAATAGAAATAAGGTTTGTATTCATATACAAATAACAACATTAATCAAAACACAACTACTCAGGTAGTATACGTGACTATTCTGAAGTGGATCCATGTATGTACATGAACTTCAGAAGTACAACCTGCGTATAGATCTCAAATCACTGAATCAAGTCATCTCTGCAAACACAACGCGCATTTTTCATACTTCACAGTCAAAATCAATGATCTATGCAAACACATTCAGATCATAGCTCCACTATAACCATATATCTTGCATTGTTAGCTACTTAAACATAAGAAACTCAAACATGTATATCCATTAGTTTTCAATATACTTTCAAATTTGAGCCTTCTCCTTACTCCCTAGTGCACACCTGTTTCAGATCAAATATAACATGAATACCCCATTACATTGCACAAACAACTCCTTGATCTCCTACTCCTTATATAGCTATTTTCCTTTTCAATACCACAGGAAAATCCCTTGGTAATTTTTGTCGGTAATTATTGACAAGATCAAATAGATGTTGTCATCACAATACTTTGGGCGATTACCATGGGAAAAGCTCCTAGTTTTTTATTTTCCATGTATAGAATCACGTACACAACTTTTATTCATTAAAGCTACGTACGTGACTATTCTTTACAAGGGTCGCATATACTTTTCAGACTTCACACTTTCGTTTTTTATCAAAGTAAATCTATGACGAGACTATAAATATACTTCCTAATTTCTGCAATACTTGTATCAGTATTCCTATCATTTGTATTAGTTCCATAATCATCATATCATAACTAGGTTAACATCAAGGACATATTTGACATGCAGGTTGTCATCAAGGACAACACATTAACCATAATGCCAACATAGAAAATAAATCCATATTGCATTAATTAAAAAAAAAAAAAAACAAAAAAAAAAAAAAAAAAAAACAAAAACAAAAACAAAAAAAACTTATACTCCTGAATATATTACAAATAGAAACAAAACAAGACAAAAAGAAACACACATACTTCCATAATCATATATCATAGGGGAATGCAATAAACAATACAAAGAAACATAGATTCAGACAATTAATAGTGAGAATACTTGTTGGCTCAAAACATCGACCATAAAAATTTTGATGTGAGTGATCCAAAAATGTTAGAACAAAATTACTCTTCTTACAAAAGCATTTGCTCTGAGACAAAACTAGTAAAAACATACAAATAATGAAGCGTCCTTGCCAAACAAATTTCTATTTAATTTCATTTTGTTTTAAATATTTTGACTTCTTCAATCTGTTAAATTTATTTTATTTTTTTTTTTTTTTAATTTTTTTTTTTTTTTTTTTTTAATGTAATTTTGATATATAAATATGATTGTTTTTTGATACCATCCCTAAAATCTCATCTTAGCTCCAGATCTAAACCAAGTGGTCGGAGAGGGATCAATATCTCGTTCACTAATAAAAGAGGTTTGCCCAACCTCAAGAGATTTTGATCATCCGGCACTTATACATCCGATGTGTAAGATGGATCTAGTTGGTTATATAATATATATAATATATATATTATTAGAGAGAGAGAGCAAGAGAGAGATCTTCTACATAAGAATGACCATTGGGAAAGTCGTAGGTAAATTAACCATGGGAAAAAACCTGTGATCGATTAGTTTACCTCAAAATATGGTAAATATGATTATAATGGTAATATATATAATCATATATATATATAAGATAATATATATATATATAATAGCAGAGAGAGAGAGAGAGAGAGAGAGGAGAAGATTTCTTACATAGAAACCATTGGCAAAGCATAGTAAATTAAAACCATGCAAAAACCTGTCGATTGATAGTTTTACCTCAAAATTATGGATAAAAAAAAAAATATCATATATATAATTATATATATATAATATAATTATATATTAATATAATGATAATAGATATCGAGAGAGGGAGAGAGAGAGAGAGAGAGAAATCTTCTTACACAAGAATACCATTGGCAAAGCCATAGGTAAATTAAACCATGGGAAAAACCTATGATTGATTACTTTACCTCAAAATATGGTAAAAACATATTTTCCAAATTCAAGTTTTTGAAAGACTTACCCAAGAACTTATAGACTATTGTGGATTAATGGATTACTTTGCCATATGGATTATTGTGCATATAAATATGGGGATAAAATATTTTTTAACTGAAATTGAAAATATTTAGAATTGAAAATATTTAGAAGAACTTTGAAACTTACCTTTGACATGTAGTGCACATTTAAACTCCATCAAACTCTTGATCCCAAAGTTCCATCAACTTGGTTAACAACTTTGTGAATCCACGATCTCAAGTTGCATAATTGAAGGAGCGGGTTCCTTATTTATATGAGATCTTGGCTATAACCAAAATACATAAATTACATTTCATTGCACCTAACTCGACATTTAAAATATATCAAGTCGACACTTATTAATTAGAAAAAAAAATTACATATAATGTTTAACATTTAACATTTATTGCCTATACATCTCCCCTATACTAGGTTGTAAAGTGCCTCTCGGCACAATATGTGGACATAATTGGTTATCATCATAGATTATGTGAAATTATTTTTTCTTTTCTATATACATACATAAACCAAAAAGAAAATTAAATATACTTATTTGTTGCAATCTAAATATATTACCATAACCATAAAATCCCTTTCCTTCTTTTTCTTTATTACACATATTTTAGAAAAAAAATTACATCTAACGTTTAACATTTAGCATTTATTGCCTACACATCTCCCCTATACTAGGTTGTAAAGTGCCTCTCGGTGCAATAAGTGGACATAATTGATTATCATCATAGATTATCCAAAATTATTTTTCTTTTCTATATACATACATAAACCAAAAAGAAAATTAAATATGCTTATTTGTTGCAATCTAAATTTATTACCATAACTATAAAATCTCTTTCCTTATTTTTCTTTATTACACATATTTCATATAAACCACACGACATCACAATTTAATTAAGAACATATTTAATAATGTTTTTTTTTAATCAAAGCAATTCTATTAATCAGAAAGATTTCTACGATGCTTACGTTTTCTCAAAGACCTATTGGCCTTACTCTTAACAAATTTATTGTCCAGAAGATATATCCCCAAACAGATAGCTAAATGCTTAAATATTCTAAGTAGCCAAAACTTAACTAAACAGACACACAAAAAGGTGTTCAAAATTAAGATACATCCAACAAACATTATGCATCTGAGGAATTAATTGGAGTTGGGTGATCATGACCAGATCTCGGAGACAATGGAGGTCTGAAATCCAAATGAACATATTTTTCCATGTGGGAAAGCCTTTCTTGAAGGCACTCCATAGTTTTTTGCAATCTCCCTTGTCCTCTTTGAATATTGGCTAGGTATTCTTGCATGTGTCATTCGTTGTGTTGTAGATCATTCATGAAACTAATAATAACATTGTGATCCTCATGTAGATCCTCACCAAGCTATTCCAATAGACGAGTAACTTGACTGAGTTGATTCTCCCAAAATTCCAAGAAAGAGGGATGAACAATGTTGCCTGGTCTTTGAGGGAGATGGGGGTCAATTGCCTCGTCGTGGTCATGTCCTATAAGAAACCCCATATAATCCCCAACCCAAGTTAAGGGTAGAAGGAGGTAGTTACTATGATGACCCAACTATAACAGACTCCCTTCTAATCCCAACCCACAACAAAGATTAGAAGGAGGTAGTTAATATGTTAATCCAATATCCATGGTATTTTTATAGTAATGGGATCAAAAAATTTCACTTTGTTTCAACTACTTCAAAACTTAAAACATATAACATATTTTTTTTTTCTTGTCGAGACCTTTCCAATGATATAAACTTTGCCTCAATCTGACTCCTGGATCAGGAGATATGACCATTCGAACAATTTGCCTAATCGATGGTGCCATGTCACTCTAACTTGCCACATGGAACCTACGTGGTCCCACGAGGTGCCCATGTGGGTATCCATGTCATCACTAACATGCCAAATCTATGTGGAGATGTCTCACCTTCTGTAGTTAGAGGTTGGCCTCCCCTTGTGATACAATAATCGTGAATTTGACCTAGGCCCCGACTCCGACCTAGCCAATCAACCCAAACTCCCGACCTTTAGAACTAGAAGTTAGCTCAACATCCTTCCAAGACCGTCTACGCTTTGCACCTTGACTAGCCCGACCTTGACCTGGTCATTTGGCCCAACCTTTCGACCCCTGACCAACAGGTCTCACCAACGGCTTAAGTTTGTCTTATAAAATTTTACACTTAGAAACTTTTTTGATTCCTTCCTGGTTTTTACGCAGATGCCACGACATTCAACTAAATTTGTTCAAAGATGCACATAATTTTTAATGATGAAACTTGGAAAAATAACATGCATAAGAGGATACACTCAATGAACATGCATTCAAGTGCATTTATTCATAATCACAAGGGACGTGAGAAGCTCCCTCACACAACATAAAGACTTGTTTCTTCTACTCAATCATTCACATACACAGGGCAATAAATAACAAACAACCAACAGACCTTACTCATCAATTTAATGAAAGGAACACACAGAAGTATGAGCTCACACAATGCTTACAAGAAATTCAGCCATACTTCAAGAAATTATACAAAGAATCCAGAGAATCCAACGTTCCTGTAGTAATTATAGGAATCACATTCCACACTTTTTAAGAATTCACATTACACAAAACCATTATAAGCTTTTAACCAACATGATAAACATGTACATATCATTCAAACATTATGAGCATAATTAGATACTTATCTTATATGGAAAATAGGCTGGCAACTGAGAGTGGGACTTCAACTCTCCACCCAACCCTAGACAAGCTACAACCACTATTACTTGTAGTTGTCAACCCGAAGCTAGATTCGAAAGCTTGAGGTGGAGTAATTTCAAGGGAAAAATTCAACCAATTAAATACCTAAAACAAGATTTTCTCAAGGCCACTCTGCCTTCATCCACCAGCTACAGAAGATTCCACTTAGTCTTTTTATACTTTTCATACATGATAAACATCCATGCCAAGATACTACAGTACAAAGAGTTCAACTCACTTTCAGGAGAAGACATTCCACAATAAAGGAAGGTTCGCTAATGGATAAGCTACTATAGGAGCATAGAAGCCATTTTACTAGATAATTCATTAGGGAGAGAAAGCACTAGTGTTATTGTCACCCGATGGTTCATTATCTCCCCAAATACCTAGGTGATTCTCTCCTAACCAATGGTTCATCAATCCAAAAGCTTCTAGTGGTTCTTCATCCTTCAAAAAAGCCATCGCTTTCTATAATGTTTTCACCTAGAAAGCCCCTGTGAGGAAATTTCAGTTGGTTTTTAGCCTCTTCAGAGCTTAACAATAATGGATTTTGGTCGCTTCCTTCTTTGTGTTCTCACCTCAACCCTTCGAGGAATTTATCTCTTCCTTCCTTTTTTTCTTACCACAACATTATTTGCATGCTTTCTTCCATCTCTTCTTCACACCCTCATAGAGCTTGTTCTCTCTACATATGCCTATGCAAGCGCGCGTGCGTGTGTGTGTATGAGAGAGAGAGATAGAGAGAGAGTCATGAATGAAGGTCCTCCCCTTCCAAACATACTAATTGTTCATCTCCTCTCTAGCTAGCCCATGTGGCCTTTAAGTCTTTGTCCTTTTCTTGCTTGTTGTTGGAGCTAAAGAACACTTGGGCCTATCCTTCCTCTTTCAATTAGTCAACCCACTTAAAACCACTTAGCCAACCAAGACTATTATTTAAAACAATAATCCCCTCAAGCAATCTCCTTCCTCAAGCAATGGAATATGTGTCCCTCTCTCACCCATTTAAATAATTACAATTATTTTTAATGAGAGAAATATTAACCAGGGGATGCCACGCTGACACCCATTGTCAAGTTATGGAAATTGGGTCTAATTTTCTCACTTTCTTTTACTAGTTTAAAACTCAAAATGAACGATTCCATCACGCTTGTCTCGTTTATATGATTTTGGCAATATAATGTTTTGCTCCAATCCAGTTCCCAAATCAAAAAATATGGCTGATGGAAGTCCTAATCAATTAAATAGTGCCATGTCATCAGACCTAGCACGTGGCACCCGTATGGTGCCGACATGGAGTCCACGTGGTTGTTAACTCACATATTGCATCATGTTAAGTGGTAGTTATTGAGCGGCACATACACCATGCCCTTCCAACAAATAAACACCCATGTATGGACAAGGTTGGTTATGTGGGTGTTGGCCCCTTCATAGTTGCATTGCCTAGCTGCACAAAACCCCAGTGGGTTCCCAAAATACTCCCAACCAAACTTCTGATGGAATTCCCTCTGGGCTACCTAGGAGTGCCACCATTGCGTTAAGTTTCAACCACCTCCTTTAATTAAGAGTAAAATCATTTATACCACGTGACGCTTGCCACATGCCAAGTCACCCTGGGAAGTAGATCTCAATAGGTTCCACTATACCTTTCGTCAAAATTATCTATGCTTTAGGATATGAGGCGATGTCACTGACCCTAAGTGTCAGGGTGACATCATCCTTCATCACTTCTCCCACATGGACTCATTCCCACGTAACCTTTGACCCCAACAATTCATGATTTTTACACTATATGGGATTATGTCCTTCCACCTAGTCGACATGCATGCCCATGTAGTGGCCCACCCAACCACATCATCCCAAGAATTTGGTCCCGATATATTCCCCCTTTCACTCCATTCGAAATCCCTGGGGAGAAACCTCTAGGGAAGAACCTCCAGGATCATCCAACAGCCATGGATGCTCATCCACTAACAGTCAAGATCTCCCATGCTTACGCGCTTAGTTATTGTGCCCGATCACTTGATATACTAGGATTGGGTTCTCCGGCTCTTCAAAGCCCTAATCTTTCGGCCTCACATCTTAAGTAAAATGGGTATTAATTTGGCCTTCCAACCCTCAAAACTCGGTCATGGTGGTTCTATTACACAAGGCCTATTGAGGCTTAGGGAACAAGCAAGTTTTGTTATTGAGCCTTAGCCCCGCTTTATGCCTATGCACATAAAAATGTGTAAGGCTTATATCCGATGGTTTTCTAAAGGAACTCACATATAATAATATATATATATATATAATAATATATATATATATATATAATATATAATATATATAATATATATATATAATATATATATATATTAATAATAATATATATATATATATCGATCGAAGTCCCACCAGCCTCGTCATTTTCATGCAATCATCCATCTAATTAATAAAGCTCATCTACCTCTTCATATGCATGTCACATAGACCAAATTACAAAATTAGGATGATTATAGGAATAAACCATATATCAAAGTCCCACTAGCCTCGTAATTTTCATGCAATCATCCATGTAATTAACAGAGCTCGTCTACCTCTTCATATGCATGTCACATAGAAAATAATTCACAAACTTAGGATGATTACAGGAATAAACCATTTCTTAAGGAAGACATTCAGGAGTGATACTACACAGACATTCACATTCCTTATTCATGCAAGAAAACAATACTCCTCAACATTAACATGGAAATGATTCCACACACTAAATAGAAACATAATTCTCACAAGCACAAATAGTAGTATACGTATCTTATAAGAGATCTTGAAACTAAGAGTGGGGCTCTAAATCTCCATCCAACCATAGATAAGATACAACCACAGTTACTTGTTGCTATGACCCCCGAGCTAAATTCTAATGCTTGAGGTGGAGTGCTTTAGAGAGGAACTTCACCAATATTGACAGTTGAATTGGGATGCCACAAAGCCACTCTGCCTTCATCCACCAGCTACACAAAATTCCACGTAGTCTTCCCATATTCTGCTATGCTCTTAGCCTGCAAGACGATACCCGAATACCAAATATGCGAAGAAATATACCCAGAACATAGAACGATGAGAAATAACACCAAGTATTTTATTATTCAGAAAACATTGTTCACTTGCCTCTTCGAGGAGGCAACCTCCAATAGAGCTGAGCTCAATTACAAAATAAGACACCCTGCTCCTCGAGGGGAGTCTCTATCCTTTATATAGGATTTATACATGCAATACCATGGGGCAATACCATGGTTCTTATTAATACCATCTATCTAATACCATGGCCCATTTGCAACTAACTGTGGTCCCTTCATTAAATGCGGGTTAACCACTT